>PPOD03000055.1:0-10354 GCA_003708425.3 Jamesozyma rosinii
TCAGCGGAAGAAGCTTCAGTGGAAGCAGCGGAAGAAGCTTCAGTGGAAGCAGCAGATGAGGCGACAGATGAAGCTTCAGATGAAGCAACAGATGAAGCAGCAGAAGAAGCTTCAGTGGAAGCAGCAGATGAGGCAACAGATGAGGCTTCAGTGGAAGCAGCAGATGAGGCGACAGATGAGGCTTCGGTGGAAGCAGCAGATGAGGCAACAGATGAAGCTTCAGTGGAAGCAGCAGATGAAGCGACAGATGAAGCTTCAGTGGAAGCAGCAGATGAGGCGACAGATGAAGCAGCGGAAGAAGCTTCAGTGGAAGCAGCACTTGATTCGGCACTTGATTCTGCTGATGATGCAGTACTAGACTCGGTACTTGATGCTTGACTACTTGACAAGGATGATTCGGAGCTAGATAGGATAGAACTAAACGATTCTTCTGAGGAGCTGGATTGTACTGAGGAAGAAGTCATGTTTGATGAGGCAGAGGCAGATGGTTTGAAGTCAAATGATGTAGTTGGAACAATATCATCTGTAGTGGTATCTTTAAAATCGGAGGAAGTGGTCAATTCGGATTCAGTTAAACTGGAGAGGATTGATGATTCAGACGAACTGCTTGCGCTTGCGGTTTCATTGGCGTATAGCCAATTCTTTCTCTGTATAACCCTTCTGGTGGTTATTATTCTTTTCTCACCAGGAGCATAGACGTTCTTTGATGCGACTAGCGCAGCTAGAAGCGGAACGAAGAAAATAAGATTTACTAATGCAGTATTTTTAATCAGCATTGTGTGTCTTAGATCTTTATAATTGTTGTTGGTTTAGTTATTATTTGATAAATCGTAAGAACAACTGAGAACCGGTGAAAATGTAAAGGAAATTTGGAAGGGTTGCATGGAGTGGATATATATATATATCATGATAATAATAATTCCCAAATTCCGGTCTAGACATGGTTAAAAATCATTGTGTAAAAATCATAAAACAACAAGGAAACGGTTCTGTAGTCCTTGCAGCTGAGAAATAGTGTGGTTATCTAGATAATAGAAGCACTGGAGAAAGCATGCAAAGGAATCGCCCTGGAATAGGAGTGGGTGTGAAAAGTCTTGTGTCTGTAGGAATGCAAACGGAAATTTCCGACCATTCTCCTATAGTGTGGGTTGTTCCTATTTAGGCTGAATACACTGGGCATATCTGGGATAGCGATATAGGCAACACCATGCTGCTGTGGCACTTTTTAGTGTATCCATAAGCCGCACTTGATTGCGAAGAGAGATTGCAAAACCAGTGGATCTGGTAGTTCCAACACCAAGAGTTTGGAAGACAAATGCCAGCAGACAGGAGATTTCTGCAGTGGGTTTAGTGTTAAATCCTGCACAAAACGCTAATAAAATTAGTTCAGCAGTGAAAAGACTCTATTGGCGACTTCTGTAGCCACGCAACTGTCCAAACTAGGAAATTGATATTTCAACAAGAAGTTGCTTTTTTTTGCATCTGAATATTCGAAGGCTGCTCTAAAATTGTGATTTCTTTTTATTTTTGTCATATATCTTTGGGTGATTTGGTGTCTCAGAAAGTGCCGTGCAGCGCAGTCCCACTGTTGTCTTTGTTTGGTCGTATAGGGGAACTCCAGAGTTTATTGAGAGCCACGTCTAAACGATGCGTCACGGAAACACCAGCGTGTTTGCGGGTGCGGCTGGCTGTTTTCCTCTTTGGGACGCATCCCAGTGCCATTTCGCCAAAACACGCTCTGCTGCCCACTCGTCGCTGCGTGTTTTTCTCTGGGCGCAACAACGCGTGCTGCACGAAAGGGGGGTTCCAGAACAATCCAAATGCAGCTATTCATTTCCCGATCGGTTCGCGCCCGCGTTGGCCACTGTGTTCCCCGCAACGGACAATACACGGGGCCCCTGCGCGGTCTGCCGTGCGGTCGGCATGCAGTGGCGCGAGAAAAAGTAAAGCTTGGAGGGCAAAAAAAGAAACGTAGCTGCGGTTGCCCGTAGAGAACAGACACGCTCGTGCTGCTGGCGTCCGCTGCTGAAGGGGGGTGTTTCCTGTTTGGGCTCCCCAATTCTTTACTTCTTTTGGCACTGGAAGCCGCAGAGAGTGGTTCCACGCACAAAGCTGGATATGCATATATTGTGATCCATACCTTCCAGATATGTGCCATGTAAGGCATGTAGAACGGAGACCTGCGGTGTTTCTGTGGGGGTGCCGCATGGAGCACAGCTGGATAGGGTCCCTAGACCGTGCCGCAAGGTTCACCCAACCTTGGCACATACTATTTGTGCGAAGAACTCTGTGTACTGTTTTGGAGGGACCTTATTTGGGAATATGGTATTTCTTGGAAGTAAAGACCTTCTCTGCCGAGGGTTTCTGTGTGCTATTCCACAGTTCTAGTCTAGTTGCAATATACACATATGTGTGTGTGTTACATAGTACAGGGTCCCCTCACGGACGGCGTTAGTGTGTATGTGTTTATTGATGCAGTGCAATCGGCTGGGTTTGCTATTTGTTGGAAGTTTTTCAGTAGTTGTTGATTTGGGAATATGTTGGCGTGAGGAGGTGGCAGGGGAGCACTCGTAGCCCACTGGGTTGTGCTTGTGTTTGAATGCATCGCATATAGTTTCCTATGGGATTACTTGTTCAACAGCTTGTATCTGGGGACCGTTGATAAATCCGATTTGGATAGATGAAAAAAGCATATCGGTAATAAAGCACAGTTCCGTACGCAGTTTCTCTTGCTCACTCCTCAAGGATAAAGTTCAGATTACTCTATGCGACCGTATAGGGGAGACGCAAGAACCTGCTATATACAATATGGCTAACAATATAGGCGTGGGAGCTGCTCACCCCCCTACTCGACCCCCTACGGGTTGTGTTTTCGCCCATGGGTAACCCAGCAGCTGCTACACCCTCCTCCCACCAGTATGTTTTCCGGCTCAGAGCTACCCACCACAGTTGTTTTTTACCAAACACGGTAAGCTTCTGTAAGACAGGTGTCCACACTCTGCTTGGTCCATTTTGTTATGTTTTGCTACTGGCCAGACAGTGGCCGTAACTTGTTGACATAGAATTATTTTTGTTTGGCTTTTTCAGTGCCGCATAATTTTTCCCCTCCAGAGATTTGTCCGCTTGTTTGTTTGGTTTGGTTTTTACGTTTTTAAATTTGCAGTCAGATGCAATGATAACTGTTTAGAAGTGAAGCCGTACTTGTGTTCTAGATGTCTTGTTGTGTCTACTATGCTCTATCCAAGGCACTTCCACAGTGCAGGGGATGTGTGTGTTTGCAAGTTTGTGTAAAGTCTATTCCCCTCTGCTGGGCCAGTGAACAAATTGTAGATGTGGGCGGTCTCCATTGACAACATTCTAATATCTTGTAGCAAGCAGCCAATGTTCTGTTTTGTTAGTTTATAACACAACACTTCGGCTCCGTCGGTTCCGTCAGTGCCGTAGGTACGTTGGCAGTCCAAGAGAACATATTACTCGGGTTTAGGTGATAAGTCCATACTGGCTGCCTTTCATATCACGGCATGCCGCACTTGCAATATGATCAGATCATTTATTGATTTATTACAACTGAATCAGACGCAATGATTACATATAACACTGTTTAAAATAATATTGCACCAAATCAATATCTGTTGTATGGCATAATTTACAATTATGATCTGGGTTGTTTACCTCCCGAATCATTCAAGTACCAAGAAATCCAGGCATATCATGGAGTGCATAATCTCATGCACGCACTCAGGTCAAAGAAATAGTCACAAAACATGCATGAGGCATTTCTGATAAAAGCACGATCTTTCCCCCATGCATGAGACACAATTGATAAGAGGAAGCTGTTCCTCTCATGTATGATCTGGTTACAGTGTTCTGTCGCTATACGAAAATTTTTCAGCTGGAACGCGAAAGAGCTCGAGTTATTTTGAGGTTTTCGACTCCAGGAACTTAAGAACCGTTGTTGGCTTGGCCATTCGTGAACCTAGAAAGTACCATGGTATACACCATGCATAGTATTTTATTATCATGCAGGAAATACAATTCACTTAACCAGCTAGCGTGAAAACATGCTGGTCGAAAATATGCACGCTGCACGAAAACATGCTGGTCGAAAATATGCACGCTGCACGAAATCAATACCCATGAATATGACGAGATCCTGCAATCAACAACAAAGATGGATGACTAAATGAGCTTGGCATTCAAGCAAGATAACAGCATTTCGTGTTTGGACCGGTTTACCTTGATTGGAAATAGTTTGCAAATAAATGGCCTTTACAATATTAGTTATCAAATGTTTCTTTCCGAATCGTTTTGGTAAAACCAGGGAACAAGATGCCAAAGCTTCTAGAGCTTCCAGACTGGCACCCATATCTGCAAGCTGGAAATTTTCAAGAACTTGTCATTCATCTGAAATTAAACTGTTTTGGGGGGATTCGAAATACCAGAATCTTGGTGTGCACGAGTATTGGAGCATGTTCACAAGATGTATTGTGCGAAAGATGTTCTAGCACATATTGTTTTTGAAGAGATAGAGCTGTATTGGAAGTGTTGAAAACAAATTCACAAGTGCATATCTCATCAGATGAGTTATAGATGTTTGAAATGTTTTGTTAAGATATATATACGGCATGCAAATGGTCATATGATGGGCTCTACTAAAGATATAGATCCTTGGACATATATTAAAGAAGCAAACAATGAATCCAGAGACGATAAAATAACATATTAATGGTATACTGAAACATTATATCTAACTCCCACTTTACCATGGAAAAGTGATTCATTTCAACCAAGCATTACTTAGTCCCAGTTATGATGATACTATTATTCTAGATCACATTGAGAATTAAATATGATATACCCCATATCGTAGCTGTCGTTATGGCAACTCTGTTTAGTAGTACGTGCTGCGCTCTAATCGCACACATAAAAGTATTGACAGCACCTTGAACTATACCAAAATTATAAGTAACCATGTAGCGAAAAGAATATTTCCTTAGACTATTCTTCTTCTTGTTCTCCCTTCAGAAAACCTGAAAGGCTGTCTTTGTGAATATGTGTGAGTGTTTGTTAGTGTATATACTATATGACTAAAGTAATTCTCACCAATGAGCAGGCTAATGGTAGACCTTGTTGAAAATAAGGCATTTGGTATATCATCTTCAAACGCTTGGGCTCTATGACACATAAGGATCGGTTTTTGAATTATATTAAAGACGATTTATTTACAAAAGTATAGTGTGTTCTTATTTATAACGCCATGTGGTAATATCGTTGATTTTAGAGGTTTAGAAAGCATGTTTTCAAAAATGTTTATTGATACCTTAATGATTAGTTGCTCTTACGTATATATACATTTTAAATATTTTTGTTACCAAATATAAAATTTAAAAAAATAATAAAAAATTTATCATGCTTCCTCTGGCAATAAAGCCAAAACTAAACCTGAACTTGTAAACAAATATTTTTGACTGTGTAAGCGTCTTCAATTATGTAATGTAATATCCTTTTAATAAGAGCAATTGTGTTGGAATCTGACCTGAACAGTAAAAGGTAAATGCACATAATATAGAAACAGTAACAGGCACAGATGCTGAAGATGAAAAAACAAACCCAACCAAACAATCTTGCATCTAAGAAGAATCACCTGGAAAAAGAATCCAAGAACTAAACAATTTAGATAACACAGGTATGATACAATCAAATGCAATACCAACTAACTTTTACAATTACCTAATACAAACTACAGGCAAGAGACCATTAGAAAATGAGGAGGTAGAGTCCAATATATCCAATAGTTTAAGCTGGGAGGAATTTGAAACTCCAAGAAACAGTCAAGATATCTGAGAGCTCAGTATCTCTTAGCACAGAGTTCCAGAGTGAACCTAGGGCAATTGGGCGGATTTGATACGGAGAAAACATATATTGCCTGTGAAACTTCGGTCATAATATGAACCAAATGCAATTAACACAGCATAGAAACCTGCCTTATTATGAAAATAATCCTTCCCAAAAATAATAAGAAACAACAGTATGAAAATGTGCTCAATTCCAAATCCTATACCTGGGCTTGAATGACTGGAACATGACTATACCAGGCCCAGGACCAAATATACTGGGTTATGACTAGAACTTCTTAAGGATCTGACTAAAAAAAAGCAACTTGGAAGATTGAAAAATAAAAGTATTCGACCATGTCGTCAATCCACTAACAAAAACAGTCTCTAAAGAGCAACTTGGAACCTTTACAAAAATTCTAACACACCAATTAACCCCAACATCTATATTCCCACTTGAAATCCATTAACGAATGTGTTTGGACATAAAATTATATGTGCTAAATGGTTATGAACCTGATAATTGTTCAGAGCATCAAATTTCAAAAAAAGGCACAACATGAGAAATGGTTAGTACAGATCATAAATCCGGGTAAAATAGTGAACAGCTAACAGAGGGCATATATTATACTCGTTAATGCATCTATGGATATATACAAATATGCCATAACTTCTATTAAAGAGGGCCTTCCTGATTATTTCAGTGCTGCTTATAGAACAGTATCTAAACAAGAGGAAGAATCATTAAAATCATATCGATATTTCCTTTTTCCATCTCAGATACGAGCGGAGTGAACAATATTCTACTTATCCGAATTACACATTATTATCATGCAATATGTGAACATTGTGCCCAACGAACTATCCCATGTAATTAGTTTCATCACGAGAAATGCTACCCTGTGCAATTAGTAGACTAATAATTCAAACATATTACTATATGAATCTAGTTTTGATGAACCCTTGCTGCTCTGTTTATTCTCTATTATTGCAAAACTCATGTTGACAACCAATCCGAAGTAGAATAATCAGAATAAACAATCACCTCAAAGGTAAATAAGGCTGATACCAAACACACTAATATGAATATACACAAGTGCCTGGAACTATTATGGGGCACACGTTGGAATGAAAAACACATGGTCTCATTCCCCCCATATCACATATCCATGAACTGTTTAATATACACCTGTGGAATATTTTCGAGATAGTTTAGTGGAAAAAGAGAAGAGAATACAAATCATGAACCTATATTATTAGTTGGATTGTGAAATAAAAAGAACTTCTATATCGAAGAGCCAATTGAGAAGAATCAAACTTTTACTTGTGCAATTATTGTAAAATCAAGTTGATAGAATACCTTACTTATCCACTATTTTGCCAAGTATACCGAGTATACCAAGTATACCAAGAGTTCAAGAACATCACACAAGTTACGAAATGGGTTTTTGACAGGTACTCTGTCTTGATGCAAATTAGTGCTTGACTTTACAATCCACCTGGCTCAGAAGTCTCTAGCATTGGGTCTTCCCAATATTCCCATGGCGTTTATTCTATTCCATCCGAACTTCACCAGGTTCAAAATCCCACTGTGGTAATAGAAAATCTGTTTTCTATTTCTACAATGGTCTTAAGAATGTCGTTATTGACAGTTCTGAAAGTTCGAGTGAGAATTCAGTGCAGGTGTTTTTAATCTACAAATAAAATATTAAATGCAACCAATGGTATTAAAAGAAGCCAAGAATTTGAACCTCAGGTATGAAATACACAATATCGGATATTGTAGTTATCCCCTTGTTGGCATTGGCATAATGGCCTTTGCTTGTTTATTTAATTCCAATCCTTGCAAGAATGAATTACCGTGCCTAGCCAGTAATCTTTATGGTGATACTAAAAATAAGCTGTTACCTCTTCAACTTCTTATTAATTTCTAAACAATGCTTCTCGATGAAACAACACAATGACACCAGGTGATTGTGTCAAGCTAACGAAACCTACGTTTAGGCCGTTGTGAATATATCAATAGTATCCAACCATGGAACGGAAACCTTCATATTAGTAGCATTGTTAAGGGGTACTGGGATGAAAGCAAGTCAAGAATTTCGATAAAAAGAAAAGTGAACCGAGATAAAATAATAAGATAAGATCTCATTTAACTGCCAAACACGGGATATTTACACTTCAAAGTATACTTTCCCCTTAACTATGCTTAATTAGAAACTCTTATTGGCTGATTTGCGAGATCATACTGTCCCTTAAACCGAATAAGACAGTCATTTAGTTACAAAAATGCGAATTATACGTGAAGAGATACCAAATTATATGATAATTCGTTTCTTTTTTAGCTCAGAATTAGTGAGATACGAGTGGAGGAAACGGGGGACTTATGCATAAGCCCAGGATATTTGATCTAGTGATTGCTTTTTATTCTGAATCTGGAGTAGAAAATCATATAATGAAGTAACGATTAAAAATGAAATAATCGAACCTCTCAGCTGTTTTTAGAGAAACGACCAATGAAAATACTTGGCAAGATGGCTGTCTTTTGCAATGCACCCGAACCCAGCCATCATTGAAATAGGGAATATGTCTTAAGAGTCCGAATGTTCAGTTCATTAGGGTAACCTCTATTACATACAGGCACAAAACAGAGCTTCTATAAGTATTCACAGAAACAATAACAAATAGGGGCTTTACAGAGACTTGCCTTACATGGCCCCATCCATTCTTCAGTAACAAAAAATAACATTGAAGAAAGGACGGAAAATGAGAATGAATCTTGCTATAAAATTTATGCCATACTATCTTGAAGTAATATTAACAAGAGCACATACTCTACAACTAGCACATCTCTTCTTGGCTACAAACAAACCCTCTTGGTAAAATAGAAGGCTTACTGAGCATCCAGATTTACGAGTGCTCCCGCATTAGCCAAGTAAAATCGTCCCAGAACCCAGACAGGTTCTTTAGAAGACTTTCTTCTCACGCATCTTACGATGTACAACTACAACACAGGTCTTGAACACTCTCGGCGATAATGATACTCCCGCACCACCGGCCTATTCTCCTTTAGCAGCTGAATTGATCCAGCAGTTATCATCATCGCCAATATTTCTTGTATGATTTTCCGCACTTCAAAGCTCTCTGGCGTTTTTCCTTCGAACATGAAAAATGATAGATTTACCGTTACCCGAAAAGAACATCACACGAACCGGGCAGAAGAAGTGAAAGAAAACAACATTGTATCGAGAATCAGCAGGTGTACCTCATGTTGAGAATGCTAATGCTCAGTGACGTTACCGTTTTATGAAAGTCTAAGATCTTCATGCCGCCATGCTAGATATATCTTACTTCCTCAATCACACTTCCCAATACAGTAATCTGAAGATAATGACCCAAGCTTTTATTGTTGCGAGCAGTCATAGCCTGTATTTTTGAAAGGCGTTGACAAGGACTTAGAAGACCGAGATACACCTTTACCCGCAATTGAACATGGTTGATTGACTCTCTCTGTTCGTAAATTATAAGGTGAAACCATGACTTTCATGAATACCGGACCTAGTATTGTACAAAATATGACGCAGGACACGAACTCCACGGCTTTACCAACATGCAGCTTCCAGGTACCTAGCTTTCACTATTCTACTCCAACTCCTCACTGAGAGGAAAAACAGTTAGATACTGGTACTCTTAATATCTTCCTAAAGCTTGCATATCCTGAATATATTTAGTTTGAATTGACAGGAAAAGGATTTACAATATACTGCGTGGAGAAAAATTCAAATCTAACTAATTGCCTAACTAGAACCCAGGATCTTGCTCCTAATTTTTCCTGGCAAGATTAATCACTCCCCTTGACAATTAGTGTTGGCTTGATGAAGATCCCGAGTTGCACTACCGCTCACCTCCCTATCCGAAATTCCAACCCAGGATAAATCGTTAAAGTTACAATGGAATTGATATTATATAAAAAGGTGTCTTATTCCTTTATTCACCAAAATAATATTTTTCAAGGTTTCTAGTCTATTATTTGTTCGTATTTCCTTCATCATCTAGAATAGTATCACATACGAAACAGAAATATATTCCGTACTATAAAAATGATTCTTACCGAGATATCATTTGTGAAGAGTTTCTTATTCATTCCCTTCCTAATCGGGATGTTTGCCTCACAAGCTAGAGCCGACTATGACCCAGATCCTAACCTTTACCATTGTGGGTATTCATTTGACACACCAACACTTGGTTTTAAAGTTAGGTTTTTCCATTACTACTACCCTGAGTACAGAGAGAAATGGAGTGATCTAGAATATTTAATGGGCCGTTATAACTTCCCAGAAAATTACGTTGACGAAATTATAGGTGTCGAAGATATCAACTTCAATTATAAACCACCACCTGGTTTTATTATCGATGGTTATGTTTATACTGTTCCAATCACAATTTCAAATTTCACTGCTGAATACACCGGTTATTTCATTCCAAAATGGAATGGTAAATACAAATTTATGTTAAAAAAC
>PPOD03000060.1:0-18343 GCA_003708425.3 Jamesozyma rosinii
AATTCTTAAGACATAAAGAATCCCAAGATTCTCTACAGATTACTTTAGTTTCATATCCAGTATGCCAATACTAAACCAGTTGCATTTAAAATACCCACTATACATACTCTCAGCCCTACTAGCGCTTCATCTGCATGTATCGCTGGCCGACCAGTACTCGTATAAAGGGTGCTATTCAGCTTCATCCTTGACGAATGCAGGCCTATCTTCAAAGGGATCCTATACATACCAATCCACATCATATTGTCAAAACCTATGTGCAGGATCAGCTTTCTATGCCCTGCTAGACGGTGGGAAATGCTACTGTGGTAGTTCTATTTCACAATTAGATAAAGCGACCCCAGGTTCCAAAAGCAGTTGTTCGGTGAAATGTTTTGGCTGGCCAAGTGATACTTGCGGTGGAGAAGGCTATATGGACGTCTATATTAATGATTCGGCAATAGCTTCAGATGAACCATCATCATCACCAGTAGCACATTCATCCCAATCCAAAACTACTAGTTCCAAAACTACTAGTTCCAAAACTACTAGTTCCACAACATCAACCTCGTCGACTACCTCAACTAGTACTTCGAGTACAACTAGTTCCACTACATCAGAGAAAGAATCAACCACGGAAGCAACCTCAAAGTCAAGCACATCGACTTCCAGTACAAGTACATCTACTTCAACAACAAGTTCGACAACAACTTCAACTACAAGCTCGACTACAGAAAGTACTTCCACCACTCCAAGTTCAACCACTTCTTCAACCACCTCGACTACTTCGTCCACAACTTCCTCAACCTCTACCACTTCCAGTATTTCAAGTTCTATTACATCGAAAAAGTCAACATCAAAATCATCATACATTGTCTCCCATTCGACTTCAGTAGTTATGACGTCTTTGAGATACACAACACGTATTGTTACTGCATCGGTTGTATCAGCTTCAAACCAAGCTCCGAAAACAATCTTTGTCACTACAACATCCCTGATAGAAACAATGTCATCCGCAGGCGTATCACCAACAGGCAACTCAAGAAAGGATTTAACTAATAAACGTTCAGGCCTCAGTGGTGGTGCAATTGCTGGTATCGTCGTTGGTGTCGTCGTTGGTGTTTTGATAATACTCGCAGTACTATTCTTCCTATTCTATTACAGAAATAGGAGCCAAAATAAACAACCGGATCTAGAAGAAACAAAACAATACCAACCATACTCATTCGGTGATGAGAATGCAACACCCGTAATCTTGCCACCATCATCTTCTACATCTAACTGGAGAATTCCATCAAGAAACAATACAGGTATGTCATCATTCACAAACACAGCGTCAGCATTTAATGCCTTCAACATACCGTCAAAAAGATCCAACAGTACACTGAGGGATAACAGCACAGGTAGTATCATTGAGGATGAGCATGATGTATTTGCCAATAGTAACACCATAGGTAACGATGCTAATGTGGTGGCAAATGGTAGAGTGCAAAAGAACAAGCCAATTTCCACTGTATTTGAAGAACCAGTGCCATTAGTAAATGATGGAAGTCAAAGGTTTAGCACATCCTCGTTGCCAGATATGATGGAGCAGAGGCCACCGTTAAGAATTGTCAATCCAGATAGCAACTACGGTGCCGGAAGTATAAGGAATCTAGATATCAGTGAACTAGAGAACGGTGGAGATGATGTTGACGACGATGAAGATGAACACTACTACGATATATCAGCATCTTCAGATGATCGCACAATTGAAGAAAAACAATAGTTTGTAAGTTTTATATATTTCATCACAATGAGTTTTAATTCCAAATAATATAGATATATAATCTTTTTTAACTAAAATGGAATTGTACATTATAATGGCATAAAACATTTTGAGACGAGTAGAAAAACAGCTAATTACTGCAGATAAACAAGTTCAAAAACAAGCCTCAACCAGGCTGATTTTACTGGGACATTGAATTTCTGTGACATGATCTGAACGTACTTTAACATATATTTTGATCACGTGACCAAAAAATATATCAAATTTAAAGCCACCCAAAACTTTAAAAATTAAAAATAATCGGGCGTGTGGTCTAGTGGTATGATTCTCGCTTTGGGTACTTCTTCGGAAAACCAAATATGCGAGAGGCCCTGGGTTCAATTCCCAGTATGCCCCCTTTTTACATTTTTGTTGAACTTAAAGGTATCTTTGGTAATGTAGTAATTTTTTGTTTTATAGAATAGCTAGATTAATGAATACTGTATCCTATTAAGATTTCAAAATTTAATATTTTTGATAATATTTAAAAGCAGTTGAATTTTTAAAAAATTAAAATATATGACTTCATGGCCAAGTTGGTTAAGGCGTGCGACTGTTAATCGCAAGATCGTGAGTTCAACCCTCACTGAGGTCGTATCTTTTTTTTGCTTTTTCTCTAAAACCAATTTATACTCCACTACTACAATGAAGCTGTTAAACTTTACACAACTATACAGATAATCATAGCAACTAATGAACCGTTGAAAAACTTATTAATATGGTTTTCACTTATTGTTAATTTTTAAGAATAAAATTAAATAATGTGTATATACATGTTGGCTAAAAAGTATTTATAATTCATTCAATCAAGAAAAACATCTTATTTGTTTAGTTGTTCCATAGTTAATATATTAGAATCATTGTGAGAAGGTGGAATGGTATTCTCAGCAGGCAGGTTATCCAACTGTTTTTCTAGTTCGCTTCTCTTCTCATGCTTTCTGTGTGCGTTGTTGACACCGTTGCTCTTGGCCTCCATTAATTTTTGGTAGAATGGATGGTTTTCTACGACCAGGTATCCTCTCTTCTCTTGCTTGGAGTAATAATCGATGTACTTTCTCTTGATTGGTCTTGCTTCTAATGGCAATCTTCCTCTTTTACTTAAAAACCATTCTGGATTCAAATGTGCTTTTAGGCCTAATTTAGTGAAATACTTGGCGACAAAAGAGCCACCTGCTCTTTCTATGGAGCTGATGGCCTTTGTAGAAGCGGCACTGGCTTCAATCTTGAAAGGAACCTTCAGGTCGAATTGGCCCTTTGCTAACAATTTAACACCATTCTTGACACTCCCTGTAATCAGTCCAACGTCTCTCATTTTTTTCATATCCAATGTTTCACCTTCTTTCAAGTCCAATCTCCCCTTTCTATGGAACCAGACAATTCTTTCCAAGTTCAAAGGAATCAGGGGTTTGGCGTGAACATTTTTGAATCCCATCTTTGGGAACAGTTTGAAAATCGGGGTCTGACCACCTTCAAACCATGGCTTCACAGAACCTCTGGCCTTCTGACCCTTTTGACCACGACCAGATGTCTTACCTTTATTACTCGAAGGACCACGACCCAGTCTCTTGAATGATTTTGTGGAGTTGACAGGTGGGTGCAACGTGCCCAGCACTGAAATTGGTTTAGTGAATTTGGGGAACTTTATGCTTATTCCAATCTTCGAAAGTAGCATGATGTCTTCAGGGATCTGATATAAATTGTGCACACGTGCTGTGTCTGTCTTGCTTTGTGATAGTAGGTGTGTATGTTCAGGAAAAGCACATGTATCTTGTGTTCATGAATACCAACTTTTCATATTGAATACAGTTTCTTCATTTCGGGGTTGAATTTGTGATGTTGATTTTTCGCTCTGAAAAAATTCGAGAATATTTCAAAATATACTGAAATTAAGCAGTGCATCCCATACTACAAGGAGATGGCAGGAATACCTTGGAATAGTCTCTAAAATATTGAATATCATAGAATAAAATGTAGTATAATAGAATATGATTGCTATATGCTCACTTAAACTATTGCGTGTATATTATTATCCAGGTCAGTATTATACATAACTTGAAAATCTACATAGATATATAACTGCGAATACGTACAGTTACCGTCACGCCCTGCATGGATCCCACTTCACATATGGTCTGCTGTTCCATGGTTGTCAAATTTTAATGGGGGACACCCCCACTTAACTGAACAATGCATCCTCATCGTTGTCCCAGCTGCTCTGGAAGAACCAAGAGAAAATAACCACACTGGAATAGATAATGGCCCCACCCATTATGCTCATTATGCAACTGAGAGAGCTGATCAATTGACAATGGTAAAACACCAAGGGCAGCGTTAACCCACTCGTGACCAGCATCCCTGTCAGGAACTGTGCCAGGTCCTGGCCACTATTACCGGAATCCGACATGAAATCGGAACTGCTGTATGATGATTTGCTGAACAATGAGTTTGGAATAGGCGCAATCATAAAGATCAGCGTGTCGAACAGCGGGTAGTAATTATGAAACAGTGCGCAACTGAGGATGACCAGCAAGAATCCCAGCGCGAGAAACCCAGATAGGGATATAATCTTTGTCAATGGCGATACTTTGAATTCCATGGCTGGCTAATATGGATCTTGTATATGTGCTAATATTCTCGAGAAGGAGAGGTGTATACCGTGGTATTATGTGTTTATTGCCCTCCTCTTGTATCCACTGCACTGTATGACAGGCGCACAGAGTTCCCACACCTTCCTTGCTTCACCTTATTTTTTATTTTTTGCACGTCCCTGCGTTCGCTTTAAAGGGGCGCTAAGAAGAACAGGCTGGCAGTCCGGGTTACAGAAAAACAAAGACATAGTGGATTATTAACGGTTGATTTTTCAATTGAGAAACTAAATACAGGAGTTATATATATATGTGTGCGTGTATACGAGGATACATCTGGTTGGATGCACCAGGCAGGTTTGATTAACTAAAATTACTCTATGCTTGATTATTTTTTGTCACCTTCACCTGGTTGGGTGTTGGAGCTGTCGTTCTTGTACATTTGTTCGAACAACTTCATAGAGGCGTTTTGTAGTTCGTCGGTCTTGGTCTTTAGTTCTTCTGGGGTAACGTCTTCACCGGCTTGGACTCTGGCGACTAGTTCCTTTAGGGCGGCGGCTTGGTCCTTGACCTTTTGGGCTTCGACCTTGTCGACCTTACCTTCGAATTCCTTTAGGGAGTTTTCGGTGTCGTTGGCCAATTGGTCAGCCTTGTTGGCGTTCTCGATGGATTGCTTCTTAGCTTCATCTTGAGACTTGAACTTTTCAGCGTCGTTGACCATTTGTTCGATTTCAGCGTCGGATAGACCGGAAGAACCGGCGACGGTGATAGAAGCGTCCTTGTTGGAGGCCTTGTCTCTGGCGGAGACGTTGATGATACCATCGGCGTCGATGTCGAAGCTGACTTCGATTTGTGGAACACCCTTTGGAGCAGGTGGGATACCGGCCAGGTTGAAGTTACCGATCAACTTGTTGTCTCTAACTAGTTCTCTTTCACCTTGGAAAACTCTAATTTCGACAGAAGTTTGACCAGCAGCAGCAGTGGAAAAGATTTGAGATTTCTTTGTTGGAATGGTAGTGTTTCTTGGGATCAATCTGGTGAAGACACCACCTAGGGTTTCGATACCAAGGGACAATGGGGTGACATCCAACAATAGGACATCAGTGACTTCACCGGACAAGACAGCACCTTGAATGGCAGCACCAATGGCGACGGCTTCGTCTGGGTTGACGGCCTTGGATGGTTCTCTACCGAATAATTGCTTGACGGTTTCGACGACCTTTGGCATTCTGGACATACCACCGACTAACAAGACTTCAGAGATGTCAGAAGTGGACATGCTTGCGTCCTTCAAAGCCTTCTTGACTGGGTCAACAGTTCTCTTGATCAATGGTTCGGTTAGAGTTTCGAATTGGGCTCTGCTGAACTTCATGTTGATGTGCTTTGGACCGGAAGCATCGGCGGTGATGAAAGGCAAGTTGATGTCGGTGGAAACAGTGGAGGACAATTCGATCTTGGCCTTTTCTGCGGCCTCTCTGATTCTTTGAATGGCCATACGGTCGTTTTCCAAGTCGATACCGGTTTCGGCCTTGAACTTGGAGACGATTTCTCTCAATAGGTAGATGTCGAAATCTTCACCACCTAGATGGGTGTCACCGTTGGTGGACTTGACTTCAAAGACACCGTTGTCGATATCTAGGATGGAGATATCGAAGGTACCACCACCTAAATCGAAGACGGCGACGACCTTTGCGTCGGACTTTTCTAGACCGTAAGCCAAAGCAGCGGCAGTTGGTTCGTTGACGACACGCAGGACGTTTAGACCGACAATTTGACCGGCATCCTTGGTGGCTTGTCTTTGGGAATCGTTGAAGTAAGCTGGGACAGTGACAACAGCGTTCTTGGCGGCCTTACCCAGGTAAGCTTCAGCGGTTTCCTTCATCTTGTTTAGAACAAAACCACCGATTTGGGCTGGAGAGTAAGTTTGGCCTCTGGCCTCAACCCAAGCGTCACCATTGGCGTGCTTGACAATCTTGTATGGTACTTGCTTGATGTCCTTTTGCACTTCAGGATCTTCGAAACGACGACCAATCAAACGCTTGGTGGCGAACAGGGTGTTTTCTGGGTTGACAACGGCTTGTCTCTTGGCTGGAATACCGACTAGACGTTCACCGTCCTTGGTGAAAGCAACAACAGAAGGGGTAGTTCTGGAACCTTCGGCATTTTCAATGATCTTAGGGACCTTACCTTCCATAACAGCAACGGCAGAGTTGGTGGTACCTAAATCGATACCAATGACGGAGCCTTGCACCTTGGTGGACTGTAGACGGGTGGCAATGCGTGTGGTAGTTGGCAAATTAAATTTGCGAGCAATATTCTTAGCAGCTAGCATGTTTCAATAAGTGTGTGTGTGTGTGTGTGTTTCTTCAATTGGGAGCAACCAAGTGGCAAAAATATATTAATTCTTTGTACAGGAAATCAGAAAACTTGCAGTCTGTTATATAGTATCTATAAGACGAGGACAGAGACAGGTTCTGGTTGCTTGGACGTTAAAAGAGTACACAGGAATTGAGGAAACCCTGCGTGGAAAGAATCACGGATTCGAGTTCCTTCCTGAACCCAAACGAACAACTTTTGGCTGTTCTTATATGCTCTCTGGGCTGTCCGGGCCGTTTCCAGCAGCGGTTTCCCGCCCCTTCCAGTTCCCGAGACGCGGAAATCGTCGACGCAAAAAGAACACTGTGGAACAAATTGGTGGTTCTGTTTTGCGATCACGGGAACGGGTGCCGTGTGTGGTGATAATCGCGGGGCAGCGCTCAAGGTGCTGGGGGGGATTGTGTATGTAAGCAGCGGATGGTGAGGCTATATGTGATGGGGAGGGTGTATGAGGGGGTAGAGGGGCCAAGAGCAAGTGTGATTGAGATGAGTTACAAGGGCATGAAGGTACCCACGATTGATCTGGACCAGGTTTCCGACGAGTCCGAGCTGGTTCCAGTGGTGAAGAAGATCCTGCTGAACCACGATACGTTTCTGCTGAAAAATTACGCTAACAAGGATGTGGTCAATGGGCTGCTGGTGGAGTTGGCTACGGGGAGTCCGCCCGATATGGGGCAGGGGTTTGATGCCAATTTCACGGGGACGTTGGCTATCTCTGAGGGGGTTTACGTCGAGCAGTATATCACTACAACGGACGCTGATCTGCAGTTCAACCGGCCATGCAGCAATGCTGCACTGAAGAAACTGTCCTCGAGGCTGTTCAAAGTGGCGATGTTCTTCGCTAAGCTCTGTCTGCGCAGCATTCTCTCTGATGAGAGACATGGTTTGGTCCCATTGCATACCCAGTACGCCACGAAGCTCACCCGCTTCTTCAACGAGAACTCTGCACAGACCGTCCTGCCCAATGGCGAAAGCTTTGAGTATTTCTTCTCACGCGAGTACGTAACACACCACTCTGCGGGTATTGTCTCGGTGTTTCCAATGAGCAAAGGCATACGGTACAAGCCACTGTCAACCTCTGCGGACGACAATATATGGGTGGCCGTCGATGAGTCGGACTGTCTCTTGTTCCACACAGGTTCGTTTCTAGCGGGTATATCGAATGGGCTCCATTCGACGTCGCCGTTGAGTCTGGACACGAGTGAGAACCTGGTCGAGCTGACTATCTTGCCAAACTTGAACTACCCGCTATCCCTGGCCAACAACAGTGGTAATGGCAATGGCAGCAACACTGTTGCAAACGAACTCCTGAGACAACAGATCCAAGAGTTCCCTGCCGCTGCGGCTAAGTTCTACAACAAGGAGATGACCCAGCAGGCCCTGCATGCCAAAATCAAATTCTACAAGCAGTTGTTCATCATCTCAGAAACGGTGCTTTCCCTGCACTCCATGTCGAGGATTAGCGGTACGGAGCCACAACTGCACGCAATGCTGCCACAGATGACAAACATGATGAAGAAGAAGATTACACAGGATGACTTCCTGCGGATGATGTCCATATGGCCAGAGTGCTACATAATCCGAGCAAGTTCTGCCAGGGAATTATCCATCATGTTGCCCAAGACAGACGCATTGGCTGCATTGACAAATAGTTCACGGAAACTGAACTACTATAAGCGTGCAGACAGTTGGTACTCCACACACTCGAGTGGGACAGTGGTCCCCAGTGATGTGCCGATAATGAAGATTGGCAAGAGACGCGGAAGTGATGATAAGGATATTGTAATGGGCAGTGATGATTTGTCGGCCAGTACACACACGCGTGCAAGACTAGCACCAGATGGCAGCGCCGAGAATCAGCACGGTACCCCCCAGCGCGAGCGATACCTGTCCAACAATAGAGACGCCTCTGCGTTACCGGAGAAGCGGAGTGACTCGCAGTCGAATCTGTTGGAAAGACTCAGAGAGAGGGAGAGAAGGTCTGCCACGTTGATCTCTGAACGCCAGCAGAAATACCAGCAGTTTCTCGCCATCAAGATGAAACAGGTGTTCACAATCATCTACTCGCTGGCGTGGAGTAAGCCATACACAGCGACGCAGCTGAGCAGTCTGATTGTGGACAGTTTGCAGGACAGCAACAACCCGATAGGCCTTGAGGAGGCGGAGGACGTCCTGATGAAACTGCAGTCCTTGCTCAGCGACAGCATATCCGTGCACAACGTTGAGGGCGGTTTGCGGGTATTCAAATGGAGTCAGTTGGATAGGGAAGCGTTTGAGGGTGCCCTTGCCAATTTCAAAGCAAATGGCAATTATAGTTACTAATCTATGTAAACACGTATACTATCCCATGAGTAAAAAGTATTCCTGAGTTCAGTTGTCATATCAACTACAGGAACGGCCCCCAGCCAAGCAGTTCCGTAACAAAAATTTCACCCCGGCGAAAAAAAAAAGTGAAAAGAATTTGCAGAGGGAGACAATCAGACGTAGCAGGACTGATGGTTGTCAATGGTAAGCGTATCAAGTGGATGAATTAGATAATCAATAAATAAATAAATAAATAAATAAATAAATAAAAAATATTAGTCAATTACGTAAATCATATGCCCTTGCGAATAACATACCCGCCAAGTATAACTTAATTGCAAATGATATTTATCTATGTATCAGAGGAAACTAGGATAAAAAATACAAAAAATACTGGGCAGAAAGGAAAACAAAAAAAAGGTGGCTCCCTTTGCAACCCGATTATCTTAATATTCGGGGAGGTTCTTAATCAGACTTTGGAGCATCCTTGAAAGAGATAGCGGCTTCTTCACCCATAGCGGCGATGATGGTGACGTTCAAGTCTCTACCTTCGTCGAAAGCGTCTTGTAGGGAGTCACCTAGTTCACCTTCTGGGGCCTTGACATCGTCCTTGGTGTCACCGTCCATGTTCATTAAGGACAAGAAACCGTCATCGATGTCTAGCAATTGGAATTCAGTTCTCTTGACAACTGGGACTTCCATGTTGTGGGTGGATGGAGACAAATCTTCTAGCTTCTTACCAGTGAAGATGTCAATGGCGACCAAATGGACCTTGGCGTGACCGTGCTTACCGGTCTTGGAGGTGGACATGTCGACAATCTTACATGGTCTGCCCTTGATGACAACGAAACCGTTCTTTCTCAAAGCGGAACATTGTAATGGGTAGGTGGTGGAGGAACCGGCATCGACGGTTTCAAAGTTGTGTTCTTCTTCAGCCATTGTGTATGTGTGTGTATGTGTGTGAATGGGGATGTGGTGATTATACAAATACCTTATATATTGAAACGCATTCCAAGAGAGAAACAAACAACAAGAACAAGACAAGAAGGGAAAAAGAAAAAACCAGTCCAATTTATAATACCATTTGCTCGGACCCGAATCTTTCCTTAAATAAAATTGTTCAGATTAGAGTCTCCGCTGTTTTGTCGTCGAGATGATGCACAAATCAGAAAAAAAACTGAAAAAAAAATATTTTCTCGAGCGCAAAAAAAAAGCAGAGGGGAAAAAAAGAAACACAGAGCGGGAACCATCGGCCGTGCCTGTGGCAAAAGAACAAAAAAGAAAAATGTGCGTTTTTTTCTGCGGTGCCGCCCGTGCATCACAGCACTGTTCACGAACCATGTGACCCTGAATTGTCCGGTCACGTGTGCGTGTTTCGTGGAGAACGACGATGTTGGTCGTGGGAGGGTAACACCCGGCTGGAAAATTTTTCGCGGAAGGTTTCGTGGAGCTGTGGGATCAAACTGGCTGAAAGAGCAATCAGCAGGGAAAACTGAAAAATTATTGGAAAATATAAACATTGAAATCCATGCACTGGAGTGGAACTGAACCGCGTATCGCGATACTATCACGCATTCATTAGAGATATAGGCATAAGCGTGTGCATGTATATGGCTCTGGCAGATCTATTACACCCTCTTTCCCACTTATAGACACTTATAATACCCATATCTTTTCTGAGCATATTGGTAGCACAGCGTGATAATACACACATCCTGATCCAGCTGCTTGAGAAGAGCAATACTACAACGAAATACATTCAAACAAGCACCATTATTAGTTTGGTACTGTTTTTTCAACCACTATACCAAATACCATACGCATACACAGTTAATACAAACCTGTCAGCATGAACCCATCGACCTCGTGTAAAAAATGGGCCAGTGGATCCTTTGTCGGCATGGTCGGCACCATAATGACAGCCATATTCCTGCTGAGGATCCTGCTTCCGTCCTCGATGAGTATCCTGAGCTTCTCCATGAACTCGTTCTTCAAACCATACGTGCCCAACTTCAAGAACGTTCCCGGCGTAGAGTTCTACGACCTGCAGAACTACCAGGGGAACAAGAACGGGTGGCAGCAACACGACAGAATCCTGTTCTGTGTCCCGCTAAGAGACGCCGCCGAGCATCTGCCTATGTTCTTCAACCATCTCAACCAGATGACATACCCACACAACCTCATCGACCTGTCCTTCCTGGTCAGTGATTCCTCGGATGACACCATGGGCGTGCTATTGTCTAGTCTGCAGTCAGCACAGTCGCAGCAGGACAAGTCCAAGCGATTCGGGAACATCGAGATCTTCGAGAAGGATTTCGGCCAGATCATCGGCCAGTCCTTCTCAGACAGACACGGTTTCGCCGCACAGGGACCCAGAAGAAAACTGATGGCCAGGGCCAGAAACTGGCTGGGATCAGTAGCCATCAAGCCATACCATTCCTGGGTGTACTGGAGAGACGTCGATGTCGAGACCATCCCTACCACCATCATGGAGGACCTGATGCACCACGACAAGGACGTTATCGTCCCTAACGTCTGGAGACCGCTCCCAGACTGGCTGGGGAACATCCAGCCGTACGATCTTAACTCGTGGAAGGAGTCCGAGGGTGGAATCCAACTAGCAAGCACTTTGGATGAAGACGCCGTCATTGTCGAGGGGTACCCAGAGTACGCCACATGGAGACCCCACCTCGCATACATGAGGGACCCCAACGGGGACCCAGAGGAAGAAATGGAGCTGGACGGTATTGGGGGTGTCTCGATCCTATCCAAAGCCAAGGTGTTCCGTGCGGGCTCCCATTTCCCTGCATTCTCGTTCCAGAAGCATGCAGAAACAGAGGCATTCGGAAAACTCTCGCGCAGAATGAACTACAAGGTGATTGGGTTGCCCCACTACGTCATCTGGCACATCTACGAGCCATCAACGGAGGATCTGAAACACATGGCCTGGATGGCAGAAGAGGAGAAGCGGAAGGTCGAGGAGATCGGCATCAAGGAGTTCTACGACAAGATCTGGGACATGGGCTTCGAGGACGTGCGCGACGAGTGGGAGAACGAGAGAAAGGCCATCCTGCTCAACCTCGACCTCTCGTCAAGCGGCAAGGGCAAGGTTGTCGTCGACTGGTCCGACGAAGGCGACGACACCGACCTCGTCGAGGGCAACCAGAACGGCAGGAACGAGATACCTGCAGAATTCGACCCAAACAGCAACTAGCACATCCGCCATCTACCATACACCATATAAGACGTTATATAATACACAACATACAATACAATACTTTTATACACTCATGACTCCGGAGTCCTCCCATCCGCAGTGCTGTATTTCATATCACACTTATACAATTCCAGAACAGGGTAACACTTCAAATCCACGCGCCGTGAAGAAATGACGAATAGAAGCCTGTGATTCGCTACTGGACCGAAAAGCCCTTCCGCGGGGTATCCCCTATTCTCCCCTTCCACGTCCAGCCAGAGTTCCTTCCAGAGTGCCCCCCAGTGGCCGCCCGGCTCCTGGTACGGCCTGCCTGGAGTCCCCCGCCTGGAGTCCCTGGACCCTGCCCCGCGCCGCCCCCCACACGGAGCCCCCGGGCGTGCCACGGCCGGAATTTTATCGTGCGGATGATATCGGAGATTACGCCGCAAAGGGTGAAACCCGACAGCACCGACATCCCCGAATCAACAAGAAGGAGCGATCGCCTGTTCTGGGAGTCCTGGAGACAGCGGTGTAGTGCTAATGTGCTCGAACTAAAGAGCTCATTTCGTGTCTTAGCTCCGGTAACGAGCAGTTTGGTCAAACTTTGCAAAAGATATAAATATGTCAAGTATTCTGCTTCTTGAGACACAAATACTTCAACTGTGTTTAATCTTTCTTCTCTTTGCACTTGTCAAAACACCAAAGTAGTTCATACAACACAACACAACTCACATACACACATACATATTACACAATGGCTAAAACTCCAGAATACAAAGCAGGTTCTGCTAAGAAGGGTGCTAATCTTTTCAAGACCAGATGTCTACAATGCCACACCATTGAAGCTGGTGGTCCAAACAAGGTCGGTCCAAACCTACACGGTATCTTTGGCAGACACTCCGGTCAAGTCCCAGGTTTCTCTTACACCGAAGCCAACATCAAGAAGAACGTCCTATGGGAGGAACAAACCATGTCCGACTACCTAATCAACCCAAAGAAGTACATCCCAGGTACAAAGATGGCCTTCGGTGGTATGAAGAAGGACAAGGACAGATTCGACTTGGTCGCTTACCTAAAGGAAGCTTCCGAAAAATAAGCTGTCTAACACCTTCCCCGCTTTGGTAGCCTCATAAATGGCACCAAAGCAGTCACGACACACAATACACTCATACGACACAAAATCTATTATTTATTCATTCCTGTATCTAATTATTTAAATCTAATATAAAGAATATCACTTTTTTTTTCAGATTCCTTATATAAGCACACTTTTTTTCACCCACTGCAGATCAGTTCTTGCCCCGCTTGTTCGTAGAATTCACTAGGCAGAGTTTGGTACCAATTTCTTCCACATCGTCATTGTCTGACATCGATGACCACCCGTCATATTCAGAGTTGTAGTCCGCCTCATTCGCAAGCTTCTCCTTGTTCTTCTCCGACAGCAGGTGGCTGAACGATTTCTGCTCCTCCCGAACGTTCCAGTTTAGAGTCCTGCTGATACTCTCAATGAACTCGTTCGCAGTAGACTCCACAGTAGGGAAACTGTACGGACTCGTCTGCACTATTATAAAATCGCCTTGCTGTAGTTCAACCCTCTCCTTACCGTCAAACGACGCCCAGGCGGTCGACCGCGCATTCGTCGACACCTTCACCTTCAGTGTCAGACTATCCGCTACAATAATCGGTCTGAAGCTCAGCGTGTGGGGACAGATCGGTGTGATTGCAATCGCATTCACATTGGGAGAGACTAGCGATCCGCCAGCACTCAACGAATACGCAGTGGACCCGGTCGGCGTCGCTATGATCAGGCCGTCTCCCTGGGCACGCGTCATATACAAGCCATTTCCATACATCTCCAGACTTGTTATGAATGGGCTGGGGCCCCTATCAATGGTCAATTCGTTCAGGATATGATGCGTCGTCACCAGTTCAACGAGGTTCACCTTCTTGCTCTCACCCGAGTACTCACTGCCGCCGTCTAGCTCACGGTCGTTGATCGCAATCTCCGCATTTCCCTCTTTCTTCTTGTACACTTTGCATTCCAGCCTCATTCGCAGGTTGGTCCGGATCTTGCTGTTCAGCACTCTTGTCAGGTCTTCCCTGAAATTCTCAAACTTGAAGTTCGTGAGAAACCCCAACGAGCCCAACGAGAATGACAGCACAGGAGGGACATGCTGCTTGAACAAGCCCGAGACATACAGAACAGTTCCATCCCCACCAAGCGTCACCACCATGTCAAACAGATAGTGTTGCTCATTCACAAGTGCCTTTGTCCAGTACTTGATCCGCGTCTGCTGGGCACACTTAGAGTCCCTGTAAAGGTCAGGAGCGTTGAACTTCAGGTCGTCCCTAAGAACGTCCTCAACATATATTGTGATATGCGGGAAATGTATCAGCAGCCATTCAACCAGTTCTCGGGTGAGGTAGTATAGTGAGACATCATTTAGTTTCGTCACTATCATCAGGTTGGTAACAGCCAGATCCAACTTTGTGTTCATCAAATCCTTATTCAGCATGCGCACATCGTACGCCGTCGTAGCAAATTGTAGGTGCGAGTTGGTCTGAGCTAGGCCTAGCTTACTCAGTCCTCTCGACTGTGACATCAGATCATCTGCTGGTAGAGACAGCGAGGACGAGGATGCAGACAAGGGAGATCCCTTCTGGTTGGACGGAGAGTATGATTCCCTGCAATTTATAGTATTCAAGCACAGCTTATGGATTCGCTCTTGCGTCTTGGCCAAATCATTTTCATCAGAAGTGGCTGACATTCTAGTATTTATGTATTAAGTCAGGTTTATTCCTTGTTCTTATCAGCCTGTAGTAAGTCCGGAATTAGTCGATGATGTGGGGCTGACAAATCGGTTGTTCCGTAATGTAAATATAAACAAGCAGAAGTGTTAAAGGGTCAATAGGCAAAGTAAAGAGACCACTCCAGTACACCCGGTCACAAGTCGGAGTTTTACTTTCTCGATCCTGGACTGTGTTGAGTTCTGTTAGGGTCAGGCGATCTTGCACCGACCAGGAAAACAGGCTCAAGGAATTATCTCATCCAGGGGTTGCGATAATTGCATGCGTAATGAAAGAACACAGGCAAGAAAGCTGGAAACTGGCACTGGTATGGTCGAAAAGTTGTATATGCTAGCAAGAGATGCCAAGACAGGCGTAGAGGGCACCAACACTGGCATTCCATGCAATCAGAGTGCCCCCATCACCTCGCTTGCTTATGTAGCAGATCTACGGCTTATTTAAGCAAGTGAAACGCTGCACTCGATTTGTCACTCCGATATTTTTGAAAAATTTATTTCTATTACAGATTAAATAATCAGCAGGAACAGCATTCAGATACACGATAGAAGAGGTATCAAGAGAGAAATAGGCCGTGGACAGGATGAGTAGGAATATTGACAAGGCAAATTCTCTGCTGGTGCGTTTTCAGGAGCAGCAGGCACAGGAATCCTCTGGATACAAGGATTACAGCAGGTACAAGAGGCCGCAGAAGGTGGCATCGGTCAGGAAGTTGGAAGAGGCTGTTCAGTGGAGACTACAGGTTATTAACGAGTTCAAAGCGAAGAGTACAAGAATATATGACCCCTCTTTGAACGAGATCCAGATCAGAGAGCTGAATGATGAGCTGAATGATCTGTTGAAGGAAAAGCAGCGTTGGGATTGGCACATTGCCAATAAACTATCAAAGGGCAAGACTACGAGAAAGGACAACAACAGTGCTATAGGTGCTGGTGCAAGACTCATACTTGGTAAGAGATATTTTGGTCGGGCTGTCGAATTGCCAGAAATTAAAGAATTTATTACAAAGGAGCAGCGGAAGCAATATAGCAAAGATAAAATCGATAGTCTGGTTAACATCAAGCGTATACCGAACAAACAATCCATAAACACGAACAAAGTTGCAAAATTATATTACCAATCAATAGATGATAACAAAGCTTCGAACGATTTTGAAAAGAAATGGACTGCCCTTTTAAGAAGCCACTACAAAGATGAGATCGATGCCTCTACTGGCGGCACGGGCAATGGAAAAGCTGATGAGGTAGGTGGCAATGTCCCCACTGTCAAGGATATGGAATTGTGGCTGGTTGAAAGACGAAAGCAAAAATTGATAGAACAACTAAATCTTTAAAGAGGGTCACAGCTACACCACACCTAGCATGGTGTTTTCTGTTTTCATTTTGGCCTCAGCATAGATAAGCATGCCAATCAGCAGTTCTGGGATAGTAATGTACTAATACCATCATGCACTGGATATCTTCATTTGAAAATATCACTTACTGAAAAAGAACGTGGCCGTGAGAAAGTTGAGGCGCTTCATATGATACTCGTCACGCAGACAGAAGCAACTCAGCCAAGTATACTCGATTATGTTTCTGACGTTGTTTTTGTATTATGCATGCAAAGGAATCCCTCTTAATTAGCTAATTCCAAAGATATTTCGTTATAATATCTATCTCATATGTACTTCTTTACTTAAAGCATCAATGTCAATCGTCTACTCGAGGCAGAAACGCTATAAGCATTTCTACCCGGAGCAAACAGCGACATAACAAGACTTCTCCAATGTAAAACAACCAATGACTCGAAAATCATCACGAGAACCCATTCTGTCCCCTAAAGAGACCTTGGAACCAGATGGTGCAACCTTTTGTCAAGACATTCACTGTGAATCCTGTATCTGCAACGCCGGACAGAATCACCAGAGACGCTTCGATGCCCCGGTGAAAAAACAGATTAATCAGCAAATAAAATAAACAAAACACAGTCTGTTGTTTCAATTTGCGCAACACGTTTGGAGAACTGTTGGACACAATTGCATATTTGGATTCGTAATATATAATGAGGCGATTATTCAAGCGGCTAAATATCTATCTATTTGGTGCATTAGTAATAATAGTGATTATAAAACAGGGCTACTTCATGATATCTCCAAAATCAGCATTCCAGGGCAAGAGTCCTGTGGTTATCATCGGCTCAGGCTTAGCTGGCCTCTCTGCCGGAAACCAATTAGTAGGCAAGCATAATATCCCAATCGTCATCATCGATAAGGCAGCTTCTATTGGGGGCAATTCTATCAAGGCCTCCAGTGGTATTAACGGGGCAGGCACAAGGACACAATCCTCGTTAGGTGTTAATGACAGTCCGTCTCTTTTCCTTGATGATACAGTCAAATCTGCCAAGGGAAAGGGTGTCGATTCGCTAATGTCTTCGCTGACTGCGAACTCAAAATCAGCAATAAGCTGGTTGCAGGATGAATTTAACATCAAGCTGGATGCCCTAGCCGAACTGGGTGGTCACAGTGTGCCAAGAACACATAGATCATCGGGTAAATTGCCACCAGGATTTGAGATAATCTCAACCCTATCCAAGCGTTTGCAAGCCAAGTCAGATATTGATCCAAAGATGGTTCAGATTTTGTTGAACAGTAAAGTAACAGATTTGACAATCACCCCTGCACACAAGATTTCAAAAGTCCAGTACTTAGACTCCAATGGTAAGCGACATGAAATCAACACAAACAATGTCATCTTTGCTTCAGGTGGATTTGGATTTTCAAAGAGCATGTTGCAGACATACTCTCCTCAACTTTTAAACCTTCCAACAACAAATGGTAAGCAAACTACAGGGGATGGCCAAACTATTCTTTCCAAGCTTGGTGCGCAACTAATCGACATGGACCAAGTTCAAGTTCATCCAACAGGATTCATTGATCCAGCTGACCCTTCAAGTAATTGGAAAATCCTGGCCGCTGAAGCATTGAGGGGTCTAGGTGGTATTTTATTGAACCCAAAGGACGGTAAGAGATTCATTAATGAGTTAGAGACTAGAGACAACGTGACAAACGCTATACAAGCAGAGTGTCCTTCAGAAACAGGCTCTGAGGGTCTAAGAAAGGCATATTTGGTTATGAGCGAAGCATTATTCAATGAATATAGAAATAATATGGGTTTCTATGTTGGGAAAGGTCTAGTTAAAAAGTTGTCCATTGGCGAGTTTGTTAAACAATACAACGTAGCAATTAGCAGTAAAGAACTACTTGAAGATTTGAAACAGTACTCAGATACCAATAAAGCTGACCAGTTCGGA
>PPOD03000068.1:0-11000 GCA_003708425.3 Jamesozyma rosinii
TTCTTTAGCCACACCTTTGAAGTCTGCACCTTGGTTACCGTATTCTGCGTCAACTTTGTGTGGGTCGGTGGCCTTGGTAACGTCGTATTTTTCAACGACAATACCGTTATAGTCGACAAAAGCCTTCGTCATCATGTATAACCAGCGATAAGATAATCTTGTTGCTAAGCTTTCATAACCATAATCAGAGAGACCCTTCCAGGCTAGTATTTGGTGAGGAGCCCAGCCAAATGGATAATCCCATTGCCTGATAGGTCTATTGATTGAAATTGGTCCTCTTGAACCTTCAGTACATGCGACCAAACCACATAACATTTCTAGTTTTGGTAAGGTCTTTTCGATCATAATTGCAGCTTGTTCTTTTGTTGCCAATCCTGCCCATAAGGCCCAGTATGTTGTTGCTGATTCGTATGAAGTTCTTTCCTTTGTGTGTACATTGTAATCGAAAAAGAAGCCAGACTCTTCATCCCACATATACTTGTTGATCCTTTGCTTTCTTAGTTCTGCCAAGTTTCTCCAATCTTGCGAAGTTGTCACCGAGGAATCTGTCTCATCCACATACTTGTCATCGAAATATTCCTCGATGACACCGGCAATGTCCATTTCATATTTGTAAAGCAATGAGTTCAAATCAATTGTTGCCAAATAAGCACAAACACCTTCGAATCTGTAAGTTGTGTCATGACCAGACTCTCTAACGGCACGGTCATGCAGGAAAAACTCGTCTAGTTGTGGCTCATACACTTCACCGTCATTGTACATACGTCTAAATTCCTCGAATGAGCAATTGTATTTCTGGACGTAAGGTAGCAGAATGGTATCGAAGTGATCTGGTTCAGTTTCTGGCGGAATACCTAAACCATCTGGATGGTAACAGGATAGTCCTGTCTCTGGATCCAGTCTTGGTGCAGCATCCCAGACCTCTTTATACTCCTTGATTGCTGCCTTGAATGATCTCTTCAAGAAATCAATAGCATTTGGATTATTATTCCCACCAATTTTGTCAAAGGTAGCCTTGGCCATGTCGGTTAGGAATGGAGGCTGAGATCTACATAGATAGTAACTTCTATTGGCGTTTAGAATCTTACCGTAATGGTTGATCTCGAAAATAAAATGCTCCACCATTCCCTTAGCAATATCGACCTTATTACTTTCCAGAAGTCCTAGTGCAATATAATATGAATCCCAGCCATACAATTCGTTGAACCTACCACCTGGGACTGCATACGGATAGCTGATGAGGGACTTCTCACCTGTGGATGGATTGAAATGTTCCTCCATTGCCAAGGCCAGTAAACCGGGGGTTCTGTTCAGGGACTTAACATATTCTGGAGTGATCTTCTCGGGCAGATATTCCACTTCGATATTTAGAGATGGATGCATCTGGGAAGCTTGAATGTAGAATTCATATTGTTCTGGGCAGTTGTATGGAACGTAAATTCTAGGGTTTTTAGCCTCTGGAGTATCGATCTTGACATCCTTTGCTATCATACCTATGTTGTTCAGGTCTATTCTTCTTGTCAAGTTATTCCAGAATTGGTTTGTTATCAATCTTGACAATCTGTTAACTGGGTTCTCGTTTAGCCGGGCCTCGTCCAAGTATACCTGGTGCTTTCCAAAGCCCTTTGCGATAGTTAATTCCTGCAGAAGATTGGAAAGCATGTACGTGCCCCTGACATTAACGTGGTTGTAGCCATAGGAGTTTGCAGTACCAAGCTTCAGGACCTTAGGGCCTGTATCTTCGATAGTGATCTGGTAGTTTCTGTCTGTATCCTCACTTGTCAACAGGTCATTCAGTGTCTTGTTAACGTCTTTAATGAAGAATCTACGATTACCTTTGCTGATTAGGTAGCTATCGTCTTCAGAGCCACGTCTTCTCAGGCTATGGTTCTTGAGTTCTGCTCTGTCGAAATCTGGACCGTCATCGAAAACACTCATTGTTCTTGTTCTATTTAGTACTTTGGGCCTGCTGGCATTATTGCTTAGCCTTCTTGGGTCAGGTGTTGGGCCGTAGTAGATTTCAGCTTCTGAGAAGGGGTCGTTAAACTCGCTTAAAGAGGAGAGTCTTCTACGACGTCTCTCCCTCTTGGCTAGCAGAGCAGCGTTGGATGAAGAAGAGTTGTTGCTGGGACTGTCCATGGGACTGTCGCTTTCGTCATCATCGTCTATAGCCGAAGAAGAATAAGCAGGAGAAGCTGTATTGATTGTGTTCAGTTTTGATAGCATGATTATTGAAACTGTTTTCTTTGTATGTTATGCTATGGTGGTCTACTCTATTGTATTGTTGCGATCAATAGGTATCTCTCTAATTTTTTTTATCTTGTTTATATTTGCAGAGCTGATCAAGCAATAGTTGGAAATCCAGACTGTGGGTGGGGGTTTCCGATGTATAATACTAAGTATCTGCTAGAATGTCTATGATGCACCTGATTAGATAAGGATTAGCACACAGAGAAAATTCGTATTATCTAAGGGACAAAAAAAACGTGTTGTGAAAATTCCTACACAGAACGGAAGTGCTAATTATGTGTGTTGGCGATCATGGGCCACACAAGAAAGAAGGGAGGGAAAAACAAGATAAAAAAAATTAGAGAGAACCAATACTTTTTATATCGTTGGTCTGGTATGGCCCGTTTCTTTTATACGAGGGTGCTGGGACCGATGAGAGTGCTACGAAGGTAGGGACGCTACGCTGTCTGGCTGTTTCCAGGGTCGTTTCTTTTTCACCAGCTCTGCCTCTTAGTAAGAACACAGAGCAAGAGGCATAGCAGGTGAGAACAGTGCGTGCTATTCTCACTCGGCAGGCTATTTATAAAGATGTACTTCCGATGTGTATGTGCCTGTGCATGGGAGCATTCTAGCAGGCCCGTCCGGAAGATCACGGGCTCTCGTGGTTCTTGCACACTTGCACACTTGGACACTTGCACCCTTGTACATGTAGAGAGTACACACAACAGGGCAGACGTCCCACCGTGTCTTCCATGGGAGAGGGACTGCCTCTACAGGAGACACAGACGGGCATCACTTCTTCGGTGCACGTGACCGCCCTTAATTTCCGTGTGTAGTGATGCGCCGTCCAGAGTGACAATTTTGCCGATTTTTGCCGAATTTTTTCGAGTTTCTTTTTCTCGCAGGTGGAAAATGTTCGATCTGTGGCGACAGCAGCAAACAATGTGGACTGGGATGGGATGGATCTGTAACTCTCTAGAGGACCACTCGACTCCTGTCCAGTGGTGTCGTCGGTGCACATGCTTGAGCAGTACTTGATGGGTGACCCTTGTTTCGTAGGTCTCTCTCTCATTGACCCAATCGTAGTTATACAAACACACACACACACATTCGTACACATACACATACACACACACACACTATGTCTGCTGAAGCCAAGCCTGTTGAGACTCCAAAGACAGAGGACTCCTCTGCCCCAAAGCCACCTTCCTCTGCTGTTTTCTCCATGTTCGGTGGTAAGAAAGCTGAAAAGAAGGAGGACGCCAAGGAAGATGACGCTGAGGACAAGAAGGACGGTGACGCCAAGAAGGGCGATGAAGAGCCAGAATCCCCAGACGTCCATTTCGAACCAGTCGTCCATTTGGAAAAAGTCGATGTCAAGTCCATGGAGGAGAACGAAGAGGTTCTATACAAAGTCAGAGCTAAGCTGTTCAGATTCGACGCCGACGCCAAGGAATGGAAAGAAAGAGGTACAGGTGACTGTAAATTCTTAAAGAACAAGCAGACCGGCAAGACCAGACTGCTAATGAGAAGAGACAAGACTCTAAAGATCTGTGCCAACCACATCATCGCCCCAGAATATGTCCTGAAGCCAAACGTCGGCTCCGACAGATCATGGGTCTACACCTGTACCGCTGATATCGCAGAGGGTGCTCCAGAGGCCTTCACATTTGCCATCAGATTCGGTAACAAGGAAAATGCTGACAAGTTCAAGGAAGAGTTCGAGACTGCTCAAAAGGCCAACAAGAAGGATTAAGCTAAACGCATTGGATGTATCCTCCCCTCCCCCTTGATCTTCCCCACTTATGTATCCGTCAACCTAATAAAAGTTTATTTTATATAATATTATATATTTTATTTCATTTTTTATTTGTATACATATGCATAATACATAATTTATCAGAAATCACTAAAATACAGAGATATAATAGCAGATTGTACACCGGTGTGCTATGCTGGGGGTAAGAAACTCGCAAACAGTATGGTCTGCACAGGTACCCAGCATACAAGCCAGTATATGTAGAATTTGACCAGCTTGTCGTCTCCCTTGGGTCTCTCAGACTCTGACTTCTCACTGTTTTTGATCAGTCTGTCGGATATGTACCATAGATGTAACGGTATGAACGAGGAAACCCTGTTGATTATTTGCACATGCGCAAACAGCAGGACAACCACAATGAAGATATTCGTGATAGCGATCAATGGCTTCAGGTTGCGGCATGGGTATATCTTTGAATAATAGAACGACGAGTATGACAACACCACCAACGAGGGCATCGCAAACGCGAAGTTCGGTATGTTATTCAGAGTCCAGTACTTCAAGAACCCCACATTCCAGTAATGAGACTGGATAAAGGAGTAGAATGATGTTCTAGTGAGGAACTTTAATGCATGCACGCTTTGAAGATAGCTTGTATTGCACCATTCGCCTCTGTCGGGGCAAAATATCTTGTAAGGCACATAGTATTGTTGTAAAAGGATGAACAGTGCCATCAACGATCCTGACAATAATGGAAAGAATATAGCCTTCTTGAACGCCTTGTGTTTGAGAAATTGGTGGAGGTCGAATAGGTAGAAGATCCCCAATAAGATGCAGTTTGAACGGTTCAAGGTAGCCAGTGTGAAGCATAGAGTTGTGCCTATCGTGTATACCGGCCATTTGTTCCATGAGGTGTCTAGTCCCCTGTTAAAAGGCGGGTATTCCATGCAGCATTCACGAGCTAGCATTCCCAGAAATGAGAAGAAGAACGAGAACGGTTCAGAGTAAATCCCCGTGATAAACCCTGCAGCACTGGTGAGAATGAACAGAACAGAGGTCTTCTTGGCCAGTGAAAGTGTGTAATTCGTGTACTGTTTAGTAGAGCTAAATGTCGATAACGTCAGCTGGTATAGGACGAGAAGCGAGAGGTAATGCATAATGTTTTCTGTTAATATTGCCAACTTCAGAACCCCATATAAATCATTGGCAGCGACACCTTTGATAGCAGCAATACGCTTGATGAAGCTGATCCATACCAATGAGAATGCAAACTCATGCTCGTATGGAGGTGTCGGTGTCTCTGAGTTCATCATGCCCTTGATGAAAAACACAGAGTCCCATGGCAGAAGCTTATTCCACAGGTTGTAGTTCCAGAATTGCTGCTTCTCAGCAGCTGTCACATATTCGTCCAGGAGCAAGCCTGTTGAGGTATCGAACTGGTGGTTTGGGGCGAGGAAGATCAAGAGATACTGCAGGGACCGCACTAGCACAAAGAGACCGGTTATCTGCGCAATCGCATGCAAATGTGCATATCTGGTGGACACACCCTGTTGGACTGGTTTCATCTTGGAGTCACCGAGCATCTACCCTTGATATTCTTTGCAGCGAGCAGCCTGACTGACATACAAAAGATCAATGGATGCAATATTTTCCAACATTTTTTTGTATTTTCCACTGCATCGCAATCGCAGTGGCACTGTAAACCCTGGGCAGCGTTACAGTGGGGACTCCCGTGAGCATAACCAGATGATCCCTTGCCAAGGCAGATAGGTGGGAGTGTAATCAATCATACACCCGGCACCAATAGAAAGTCCCATATAGCTGACTACATGCAGAGATAGTCAGCTGTTGCACCCACCACGGCAGTCTCTGTGCGGCGTTCCCTGCATCGCTGGACACACGACAGAATCGCTGCTTACAAAGCGGTGGGAATCACAAGAAAATGCAATTTTGCCACACAAATGGAAGAGATGTATCCTTAAATTCTCAGTTAAAGACGCAGATTGTGCCCCACCGATACTCCAGCACGTTCTATTGCACCTCTATTCCGATAGACGAAAGTGCATATCCCTCTAGCAGTGTATATATAGACAAATAGCTGTGTTTCTCTGCTATTTCAGACTCTCCGAATCAGTTTGCTGTCAAACGAAAGGAAAATACAAGCACTACTATTACTACTACTACAAGAAAGACTCAAATTCCTAGGCTAATGGCTTACATAGACGGCATATATAGACGGTTCGACAAGGACGGTGTGATTGCTGGCAAACTCCAGGGCAAATTCTCTGAAGAGGGAATACCTCCACGGCTGTTCAAACGATATCTGTTTGGTTCGTATGGTGATGGCGACGGTGGTTCTTCCAGCTGGGACTGGGGTAGATGGCTTATCTTCATTCCTGCTGTGCTGATCATTCTCTGCCTGGTGTTCTCAGTGGTAAATACGAATAGAAAGAGGAACTACAGGGGCGAAGCCCCAATCGTGGGAACAGCATGGATTACTCCCCCTGCATATAGAAGAACAGATGCACAACGATATCACCAGACAACAAACACAGGCGAAAACGTCACAGACTACGTTCCCAAATACACAGAGACAGCTAATGAACAAGATATGGGCTACTACGACGAGCGGGGTGAGTTCCACCCAAATGAGAAGGTACAGTACGCACAAACAATAGCGAATAGCACACTTAACCCAGTACAGCCTGCTTCTGTAGAAGTGCCGACACAAGATGCGCTTGCAGAGGAAGCCTCCGCAGGAGCTTCCTCAAACTTAGAGCTTGAAAGACCAAGATACCCACCGCCAAGCTCTGCATTAGAAGTGCCACCCAGCGCTATCACCAGAGAAGGCGACACTGTTGGGAGCTCTTCAGACCTGCAATTCCAAAGACCATCATACCCACCACCAGAATTCTCCCCCACTAAAGACGATGTCGCCTCGGATTCATCAGCATCTTCACAAGAGAACACAAAGTCGCCAAAGTCAAAGACACCTGCCTCAGAAGATCTTGCGAAACCTCCGAAGGCAAAGGCAAAGACCTCCACCTGATCAAAAACAGACATTATTAAATATATATTTATAATCTCAATCCGTTTAATTACTAATGACCATACCCCCTGAGTCCATGGCCTAGACCGCCGTGCTGCACAGAACTGTACTCCTATGCAAAAAGGCTCGCACATACGGGCCGTCTCTCTATAGATGTGTATACAATAAATGCTCATGATAATCATCACCGGATGTGCTTATCGATTTCCGTTGATCAATCAGATCGCTTTTCTTGCTGCACCGCGCTGCTGACTCGTTGCGCTGCGCAAAATTATCTTTTAGGGGAAGCACACACACACATCGGTGTTGGAGTGTTAGTCCCATTACATGAGAATAGTCTTGTGCTTTGTAGTTGACTAGCAGTTCGGTCGGTTCGTCAGTAGACACGCATCGAAGAAGAAGAATTGCGTTTATTCATTCCCATCTAGTTTTGTTTTAAAATGTCAGGAGATAGCTTCGCTAAGCCAGTCTTTAACGATGATAATTTGGTTAGGACCGGTGCATATATTGACGGTAAATGGATTACAGAGTGCAATCAATACTTCGAGGTGACAAACCCAGCTACAGGAGAAGTCATTGCAAAACTACCAGAGCAGTCGGTCAAGGATGCAGAGTATGCTATTGATGTTGCGTATGACACTTTCAAGACCTATAAGAACACCACAGTAAGAGACAGGGCGAAGTGGTTGAGAAACATGTACAATCTGATGATGGAAAATATCGACGATTTAGCAAAGATCATCAGTTGGGAAAATGGGAAGGCATTGGCAGAGGCTGTAGGAGAAATCAAGTATGCGGCATCATACTTCGAATGGTACTCAGAGGAGGCCCCCCGTATCTATGGAGCTACCATCCAGCCTTCAAACCCAACTAATAGGGTAATTACATACAGACAACCTGTTGGTGTTTGTGGGATTATTTGTCCCTGGAACTTCCCAAGCGCAATGATCACAAGAAAGGCTGCGGCTGCGCTGGCCGTTGGCTGCACAGTCGTTATCAAACCTGATTCTGCAACTCCTCTGTCAGCCCTAGCATTGGCATACTTATCAGAAAAGGCTGGATTCCCAAAGGGTGCGTTCAATATTGTCCTTGCACATGACAACACCCCAGTCGTAGGTTTGAAATTTTGTGAATCTACAAAAGTTAAAAAGGTTACATTCACTGGTTCCACCAATGTCGGTAAGATCTTAATGAAGCAGTCTGCTTCAACCTTAAAAAAGCTGTCATTGGAACTGGGAGGAAATGCCCCATTTATTGTCTTTGACGATGCGGATATCGAAACAGCTGTTGAGCAAGTCATCGCCTCTAAGTTCAGAGGCATGGGGCAAACCTGTGTCTGCACCAACAGAGTGTATGTCCATTCGAAATTGATTGATGAATTTTCAGAATTGCTAGCATCTGAAGTGAAGAAGTTCGTCATTGGTAACGGTCTTGATCCAAAGAACACACATGGCTGTTTGATTAATGGAAATGCCGTTGCAAAGATCGAGTCACATAAGAACGATGCTATCCAAAAGGGTGCCAAGGTAGTGTTGAGTGGAGGCCCTATTCCAGGACTGGGCTCCAACTTCTATGCCCCCGTTATCCTGTCTCATGTTCCAAATGATGCTATAGTTTCCAGAGAAGAAACTTTTGGACCCTTGTGTCCAATATTTGCATTCGACACTTTGGAAGAAGTTGTTGGTTATGCAAATGACTCTGAGTTTGGTCTAGCTGCTTATGTGTTTTCTAAAAATATTGATACAGTGTATACCGTTTCGGAAGCCTTGGAGACCGGTATGGTCTCCTGTAATACAGGACTATTTTCGGATGCCTCAGTGCCATTTGGTGGGGTCAAGGAGTCTGGTTTTGGTAGAGAAGGTTCCTTATATGGTGTTGAAGATTACACAACTATCAAGACCATAAACATTGGTGGTTTGCCTCCAAGATTGTAGAAGATCCCTGCACAAAGACTTCACTTCCTAGAATAGTATATAGTATTAGAATATATGTACACGAATTATATATTGTGGGAGAGGCACAGATAAAGTGGTTTTACTCCAGTTTTCTCCCCTTAATTTATACTTGGTCTCCTCTTCATATATTTTTTCTTGTATATCCAGTCTGAACCGATCAGGCTTGCACCTCTCTTCTCTGCAGATCTAAACCAGGCAGCGGCCCTCCCGATGTCTTTTTTTCTGACGTCTGATTTTTGAGACCATATCACTCCACACAAACACATCGAGTCTACATGACCCAGGGATGCTGCTTTTTCAAGATATTTGAGACCCTTCGACTCATCGATTTTATCGACACCATACCCCTTGAGATATGCAATACCACATTCATGTAATGCTGGTACAAGAGGTTCCTCTAGATGGTCTGGTATTGAGTTATCAGATTCCAATTCAAACGGGTCGATATCGAGAGCTAGTACTTCATTTTCAAACGAGTTGATTCCTGTGGCTCTTTGGATATAGGAGAACGACTGGGTTAGTTCTTCTGGAGTTGTGCTTCCGTATCTCAGTTTTAGTCCGTACAGTAGGAATGCAGTTTTATTCCCTGCAATGCATGCTCTCTTTAGTTTCTCTGTATTTTCTTGCACCTTCTCCTCTGTCCTCATGTCAATTGTTGTGAAAAGCGGATTGCTGCTGTTATTTGGGGTATCTCCAGTGAGTTGCGTTTGTTGACTTTGCTGGATATTTCTTTGGCCCGTGGTAGAAGATTCAATTGTGTTCGATGACACAAATGGTTCTCTGTTTCTGTTAGTTTTGACAATGTTTGGACTTGGTGATAATGCATCGGCATAGTTATTGTATCCGGTCTTTGTTGTCAAGTCAACTATATTATGGTTGTCTAGATATAGGTGTACTGTGCCTGGGTCCGTGGATTTGCTATGTCTATGTCTTGCAGTTGTATTATTTACAGTGTTGTTTTGCTTTAGAGATGAAATTGTGTGTATGCTTGGACTATTGGAATTCTGACCATGGCCAGTGTGGTTGTTGTTTTTATTTCCATTGAAATCGGAAAGTGAACGATAATGTGTTGGTCTAGTTCTAGGCTGTTGTAGTTGTTGTGGTTGTTGTGGTTGTGGTTGTGGTTGTTTATTGCTATCACCTAGGTCAAAGGATAATGTTGGGTTTGGAGCGAGAATGCATTTCCGCAGACTGCCCTTTGAGACTATTGGCGAGTTTTCAATCGACGAAGGGGAGGATGTGGATTCGAATGAATTTTGGCCATTTGTATAGCTGTTATTTTTGTAGTTGTAGTAGTTTGAGGTTTCGTAGCTTTCGTTTGTTTTCGATTTGGATATATGCGCAGTCTTGGAGTTGCCGCTGCTGCTAGCACTATGTGCCAGTTTTAGCTTTGGTGATTTGGGAGTCTTGAACAGGTTTTTAAATGAAGTCAAGGACGACTTTTTCTTATGGGCCTTGTATGGTGGGGTTGGTGCTATTTCCATTGGGGTATTGTTATTGTCGTTGAGGTTGCTGAGTGACGATGACTTTTTTGGAGTGGTCAATATATGTGCGTCCAAAGGGTGAAACTCCTTCATTAGTGATTCCTTGGACCTTGTATTCGGCAATGTTGTTGGAGTATTTTCCAATGAGTTTTGGGTTGAAGGTCTTGACACGGTTCCAGGTGAGTCTATCTCTGGGTACGCTTGGGTTCTTCTGATATTTGTGTTTTCACTACTGGAAGAATTGTTGTATCTCTGTGGAGAGGAATATGGCATTCTATTCGGACTGTGATAGTTTGATTGTGTATTATTTACAGCGGCGTCCTTGTATTGAGTTTTGACCATGGTATTGTTTGTGTTTGTGATATTTCTTCTATTATTTTGATTGTCCATGTAGTTGTTGTTATTGTTGATGTTATTGGGTATGTTTTGATAAGGGTGAGGGGAATTTGGGTTTGCATTGTTTAGTCTGTACCTTTCAAAATTAGAGACATTATTACGGGAAAAGCTGTTGTAGTTGCTGTTGA
>PPOD03000080.1:0-10431 GCA_003708425.3 Jamesozyma rosinii
TGGTGTCAACAGTGTCCATTCTACAATAGCATGTATTTGATTATCAAGCTCAGATTACTATATCAACAACTGGATCTCTTGCTTTAGCCTAGTATACTTTTTGTTGCTTAGATATTGTACATATTACCGATCAATCTTGCTTGAACATTTTAATGTAGTGGTACTTCATTTGTACACTCTTTTAACAGAATTAATGTTGTGTCTTGTTCTCCCCTCAGCAACATACGATTTTATTTACATGAGCAGTTCTAAGCTTCAAACTTAAATTTAACGTATTTTGTAACCCCCATATATAATCCTTTATATCCTGGATTGTATATTTTCGTTTTCCACTTAACCACATTGTGCAAGCCAAGCCGAATCAATAATACAATCACTCATCACATCACCAAAAACAGATATCTCCAAGATCAATTGTTTTAACTTTATTCCCTATATCAACAAGTACCACAATTAATAGTTTTATTTCACCATCCGAACCTGTAGCTCTATTGAATCAGTGATAATACCGATATTCTTGTCAACCCTATTTTTCAAAAATGGGTAGATGACAGGAAATAATAAAGTCATTAAAAATAAAATTAAAATCGATGGTTATGAAGCTAATTTCTGGAACATAACTGGTAGAGATATACTGTTTTGCATCCAGATCTTTGCTTTACTTGATATTATATAACACAGTTAGATACTATCCAGTGCCAGAATGTTACTTAATTACACCCTATATTTCATAATTCTAGATTATGCTTCAGTAGTTGCAGACTTGATCAGCTTTCCAGTCTTTGAATAGCAAATAATGCTTTGCTTAGGGAAGATTTCCAATAATCTTTGAAGAGTAGAGGCTGGTGCATATGTAATAGAACACCGTTCCTGTTCAGACATTCCGTATTATAATCTTTGTTTCCATGGAACCTTGCAAACAATCAGTCAGTAAACGGCCATTTTCTTGGCACTAGAATATGCATTATTTGAACTAGAATGTTCTTCGGCCGAGGCAACTGTGGAGCCGCTGTAGTCGGCCGAGATTGGGCCAATATTTGTTCGGCCGAGAACAATCGGGCGAAGCTGTTACAATATGGCGATCTTGATGTACTTCTCGGCCCTTATTGCTCACTGAAAAATAATTGATATAAAAGGAAGTGCTGAATGAAGGATAAAACAGGTCTCAAGGTTTAATTACAAGAACAAGTAAATCAAATCAATCAATATTGATACAATAAAAATATAAATTAAAAAATAAGAACAAACTAACTATGTCTGTCTTCGTTTCTGGTGCTACAGGTTTCATTGCCCAACACATCGTTGGTCAACTGTTAGAAGAAAATTACAAGGTTATTGGCAGTGGTAGATCACAAGCTAAGAATGATGAACTGATCAAGAAATTCAACAACCCAAACTTCTCTATGGTCATTGTTGAAGATATCTCTAGACTAGATGCTTTCGACGAGGCTTTTAAAGTGCATGGCAAAGATATCAAGTATGTCTTGCACACCGCTTCTCCATGTACATTAAACATTACAGATGTTGAAAAGGAGCTCTTAATTCCTGCCGTTAATGGTACTAAAGGTATTTTGGAATCGATCAAGAAGTATGCTCCGATTACAGTAGAACGTGTCGTTGTTACTTCAAGTTTTGCTGCTGTTTTAGATCAGAGTAAGGCAAACGATTCTTCTGTTATTTTCACTGAGAAGGATTGGAATCCAACTGACTGGAAAGAATGCCAAGCAAATGCCTGGGTTGGATACTTTGGATCGAAAAAATTTGCTGAAGAAGCAGCTTGGAACTTTCTGAAAGACAATAAAGACCAAGTCAAGTTTAAACTATCCACAGTCAACCCTGTCTTTGTTTTTGGGCCACAACATTTTGATGCTGATGTTTCAAAGACCCTAAACACATCCTGTGAAATTATCAACAGTGCTCTTCATGCTACACCTGAGACCAAAATACAAGAATTAAGTAGTGAATATATCGACGTTCGTGATGTTGCTAAGGCACACTTGCTAGCATTCCAAAGAGAAGACACAATCGGAAAAAGATTGTTAATGAGTGAAGGAAAATTTAATACTCAGGATATCCTAAATTATCTAAATGCAGACTTCAAGAGTTTGAAAGGCAAGATTCCAGTTGGTAACCCAGCTGATGGTGCAGAGAATACTGATAAAGGCGCAACCATTGACAACCACATTACTAAAGAATTATTGGGTTTCAAATTTATTGATTTAAAGACAACTGTTTACGACACTTCTGCACAGATCTTAAAACAAGAAAACAGATTATAAGTCTGATTGCATAGTATATATCAGTTCTCTTATACAATATAGAAAGAGACGACATTAAACAAATTCAATAAATTCCAACAATAAAAAAGGCTAAAACAACTTCTTCTTCATCTATTTAAAAGTTGCATCAACATAGTAGTTATTGATTTCGGCAATATATAGATTGAGTTGTCTAGAACCCGGTATCACATTGACTCCAATATGGATTTTGGCTTAATGGTGTATGGTAATATTTCAACGAAAGCTACCGATCATCATGATATTCTAAGTCCCCACAATACACTTCATAATATTATTCCACCCATTCTTCTATTTCCCAATTATAGTAACCATAAGGATTCATGTAATTTGCTGTACCTTCCGTGATTCTGTACCAACCGGGAGAATTATCATTTGCAGTATATTGCTCGTTCCGAGAATATTCTACATTCTTCTACCCATTAAAGAAAGGGTATGAGGGCAGCCTGTAATTTCCTGTTAGTTCTCCTGGACATCTCACCGATATGTTTCCAGTACTATGGCCTTTTTCTGTATGAGGAGTTTATATTATACTGTTACTAATGCTGACATGTAGTAGAATAACATTTGAACTGGCCTTTCAAGTATTGGATGAACAAAAATATGATAGATTACTATTGATACATTAAGCAATTACTTCAGCCTATCATTATAAGTTTCATTAGTGTCTATTTAGAAATAGATGCCATTTGTGTATCCGACGAAGCCGGCAACTCCAAACTCAGTAATATTAGAGGTTCTACAAACAACTTCACTACAACCTATGCCACCCAAAGCACTTTGGTCTCGACAAAACTTGCATGCTTTAATAAATTCACCGGATGCTATATATGTCTGATGAATAAAAGCACCCGAAATAATTGCGCAAATCTATTCTTTTGAAACCAATCCCATTTGATAGGTCCTGTATTCCCGTCACACTTCTGGAAGGGTTTTACAACAGGGTCAACAGTACCTGTCAATGTCACAACTGACATAATAACAACAATCATTACCAGAAATGGCAAGATTAATTTTCTATTTCAAACTTCCATTCCGTATATCTTCGTAATTAAATAAAATATGAAACAAATAGATTGGTATATCACTGTCTTAAATAATATTTTTATTGTTTTCATATTGCTCATTTATTTTTTGCATAATTCTTTATATTTTTGTTTTAGACAGTGACCAGAGTATAGAAAGTCAGTCGCTCAAGCAATCACTTTATTAAAAAAAACTAGTACTTAGTTTTGGTTAAAACTGAAGAATGATTAAAAGTTGAGACACAGTGTATTCAGTTAATTGAATTATCTATGTGTTAGTAGATTTACTTATTCTGTAAAATATAATAGAAATATATAGAAGTAGATAATTATAAAAAGAAGTAACGTCCTTTATTGTATGCTTGGAGACACAGAACATTAAACATGGGCTCGATTTACAGTGAAACCACGTCATATATACCTACCTAATATTGTGTTGGGTTTGACCTTGCCAGGCTATGTATCAATAACATTATACATCGTCACTGGCTGAACCGGCCTACATGATCCCTCGTTTATCAATCTCTTATGTTCTAGGTCATGTTGGCTAGCACATATTGTTTAGATAGCCTAGCAACAACATAAACAGTACGATGATTGGAATGGATGTTGTCCATCGTTTCGCTGATGGCGATAGCTTAATGTTGTTAATTGTGTTCTAGCATCATCAAAATATCCTGTAAAAGATGCGTATTACTGTTGCCCATATATATTTGATAAAATTGGCATTCACTGTCTGAGAATATCATAATACTGCCACTTGTTACATTGGAATAGACTTAATACTAGTTTACCATTATGGTTATGGCTACGCTTAGGGTGCTTACTTTTATTGCTTGGTTCAACTAATCTTGATTGGTACCATATTTTCACTTCGTTCTTCATATTGGGAATATGCTTTCATAATAGTCCTTGCATATGCATGGATTGTGTCTTGATGTTGTGAACTTTGGAAATTCATTACATTAGCTTGAATACCAAAAATGGTGCTTATTGAAGAAAATTAATATATCTCACTATCATTCATTCCCTCATTCAAACTATCCTGTAGTTGATCTGGCATTTTAAAATTAACAAAATATCCATATTCTATATGTATTAACAACAACTACATTAATTAATGAGCTTGAACAATTGCTATTGAGTGTTTGTTATCAATAATCCGACTCACTTCGTCAATTAGTTCATGCCGATGCGTAGTTTTAACCACTATAACGGTAAGAGTATGTTGTCTAATAATGGTAGCTATATCGATTGAATGATTTATATCTTATCATTGGTCACATATCAGATGACATTATTATATTAGCTCGTTGGGAGAGTTGTTAGAAATGCGTAGTTGAGCTACTCGAAGTATTTCAACTGCTCAAGGGAGTTCACCAGGTTGACCCGTGTAGTTGACGGATGGGTCTTGTAAACGATGTTGTTCAATATTAATTGATCCTTCACATGCTATTAATTCATAATTAAGTGTTTCTCGTATTTAATAGATATGCTTTATTTTTCGTTTCTCTGTTTTTTGTTGCTTCTTGTTAGTTGCTGAAGTGCAAGTCATTTCTGTTTGTTGTTTTTGAATTCAACTTTTCCGATGTCCACCTCGAAAGCAGGACAGCCATTCTCGAGACAGTGGGATCTGCAATCCTTGAGCAGCAGAACAAACAGACATTCTCCAGAGAAAGGAACAGGCAAACTGTTACATAATAATGCATTAGAGGCAACAACTATGAGAACTACCTGCACAGAAGAATATAAAACAAGCAATATCAATATCACCATACAATATGATATTCCAAGTCAAACGACTGTTTTGAATACATTCATCCTATTAAGAAAACTGGGACAGGTGTATTGACCTATTCTCTATGCACCTCATAATACCATAAATTAATGTACATCAAGTATATCTAATCCTTTAGACTATGATATCAGAATTCAATGATGCACGAGTTCATTCCAAATTTCCAGGTTACTAGGACAGCTAACACCAGCCTGTCTCTGGCCACGCTCTTGACTATTGAAAAAGCTAACCTAGAGTCTATTTCAGTATGTTAAAATGAAAAGGATTGGAGCTTGAAATATTATATTCTCAGTGAAGGGATTTATCTGTAGATTTATTTGATCGATATCCAGAGTTTATTAAAACAATGATGATGAAAACTGCATAATGATATTGAAAGGAGTATTCTTTTTTGTGCTTGAGACCAAAAACATATTAGGAAGGGGCAATATAAAGGTTAGAACTACAATGTCTGTTCTTGGCTGGCCCGTTTCGATATAGAGTGATCTTTCATACTAGTATATTGTAGATCATTTTGTCGTACTTTTGTTGTTAAGATAACCTCTCAGCAACATGGTTAATGTTACCGTGAGAAACATATATGGAGTTCCTAGAGACTTCGATTGACGGATACTTGATTTGTATTCCAGATTTTTGTCATTTCAATTCGAGCAATTACTGTTAATTATTCGTCTTGTTTGTGCCAAACTGATAAATTTAGTAGCATCTGTCCCTGGTGTACTGCAGTGTAATATGCTAGAATGTGTTAATGTCTATTCAACTTTAACGAAGAAACTTTGTCACTTTCACATCTGCCAAGACTAGATGTAGACTTCGATGCCTAGTGCAGGTATTTCCAAGTTTCATAACGGTGAGATTGTTGATCCTGCGTATGCATTGGAAGAGTATCGAATTATGATTCCTTATAGGCAATGAGTCATTGTGAATGGCAGGTATGCGAGAGGTTGACAGTGACTATACATTCGTTGCTAACAGCATTAGCATGCAGAGACCAAGTTCCGCGTACTTTGCTGAACATCAGTATGTGGGACAGCAAAATATCCAAATCATGCATCTCTGTCACCCATATTTATTGCTTTCGATCCTGCATGAAAATAGTAACCCGTTGCATTCCTTTCTCATGGCAATCATACGTAGCCAACAATTTCTGCTACTGCAGAGACTGGCGCAATGGAACTCGCCGAGGATGCAATTATCGTAGCCTCCTCTGCTGATTGTTTATCCAAGACGCCAGCAGCTGCGTCGCTGCGTCGCTGCTTACCGGAAAAAAGAAACGTGCTATGCTCGCAGCCCCCACCTCTTCTCGCAGCGCGTGAGAAAAACATTCGAGAGCATTCAAAAGCAGCAGTGTTTGGAGCAACGAAGAGACCATTTCGTTCGTGCAGACAACAACATGGATTATACAGCATTTTAATGTCAAGAGAGAGCACACTGTTCATGGATGCAGTAAACTGTCTTGCGCAGTGTTTTCTGTGCGATGGGACGTAATTTGCACTCGAGCACCAGTTTCGTCGATGCTCACTGAAGCCGGATTGTGTATTGGAAGAGCTCGTCAATTCTTTGAAATTATAAATAATGCATTTTGGTTTATTTTCCATTACTTCTTATCATTATGTAGTGCATAGCCATCTCTTGTATTTGATCTGCTCGTTCTTGTACGTTAACAAACTTGAGAAAAGATTAACTGTACGCTATTTTTGAATTAGCGATTACAACGAGCATAAAATAATGCTTTTACTTCAACATTTTAGGAGAGTTTTGCTGGTCTTAAGATCTTTGATGATAAGGTGTAATGTATCCATAAAGTGGCTTATTAGATTCTGTATACTCTCAGTTTTAACACTGCTTGTGTACACCTTCCACGAGCAAGGAAAGGAAGTATTTCAACATCAGTACTATTCAAGTGTCTACCATCCACAAGGCGTTGATCGCAAGAAGGATTTACTGGATGCTGATCTCGCCAGTGTCCTTAGGTTTGCAGGCTCGGGAAGAATGCCTGTGACTGAACAGATGCTAAATGGCAAGTATATAGCTGAGAATGTGATCGGCTACGTCTCGAATTTGGACGCAGATAAACTGAACAAAGATCGCAGCAGCGGAAGCGATGACCAGTCTATTGACTACACTGATTTGGATCAAGAGTTTCATCAAGATTATGATAAATCGGTCAGTTGTAACGATCTAGCCTACAACGCAACAATCGAGCATTCTGAATGGACAGAGATTCTTGGCGACGATCTTTACTCGTTAAGAAAGGGTCTGGTAGAGTCAGACAGCTGGCTAGGTAAGGAGGTCCAGGCCGAAGATGAAAAGGATATGTCGATGAGTGATATAATTAACAACCGTTGGTTCAGATTTGGTGGTGCCGCAGTTTGGATGGAAAGTGAACAGTGCTACATAGTATACACAAGGGTTATTTATTCTCGTCAAAACAAGAAAAATCGGTCCCACGTCTCATTGATCAGAGGCCAAGCATTTGATAAAGACTGGAACGAACTCCTTGGAAAAAAGATTCCATATCTAGACGTATCGAGACCAGAATCCATAGAAAAGGAGTTAGAAAAGTTGGATAGCTATTTGAATAACGGCGTAGATTGCGATAAGGATTACGAGTATGGCACCCATGAGTATGAAGAATGCGTGCACAAGAAAACAAGTAACCAATTGAAAAATGAAGCACGTAAAAATAAAATAATGTCCAAATATTACGTGACATACCCTACGGTATTAGATTTTGAATTTGAAGTAAATGAAATTTGGAGTGGTCCAGAAGACCCGCATATTATCCTGAGGAAGACCAGTACAATAGAAGAGCCTGTGATAGTGTTTAATATGGGTAATAAGGGGGAGAGATCTGTGTATGCTTACATGCCACATAGGAGCGCGGATCCATTAATACAGCATACCTCGAATGATAAAGAGTTGCACAAGAAAGAAAAAAATTGGACTCCGTTCTTCACTCATGCAGATACTTTGGATACATTATCTCGTGGTTACATTCATTACATCTATAGTTTCAGTCCCTTGGAAATATTCAAATGTTCGTTAGATAACGGTGTCTGTCAAACATTATTTGATGCAACAACTTTGAATTTAGATGAAAATGCTAAGCATGGCGGTGTAAGAGGTGGGACTCAATTTGTACAACTGCCTAATGTTCTCCCAGCATTAAAGAACAAAAATATATGGATTGGTTTCCCCAAGGTTCATATTAGTAAATGTGGATGCAGTGAGCATTTTTACAGGCCCATGTTGAGTGTTTTAGTTGAATCAAATGGTGTATACCATAAGGATCTACTGGTTCCTACCCTGGGTCTTGGCATTGATGTGCTTTCATGGGATCTTAAGGATACATACTGTGATTACATTAATGTAATGAGTCCAAATTCGATTGCTTCATGGAATGTGATTTCACAAGATCCAGTAACAAAAAAGTTTGAAGATTACATGACAATAACGTTTAGTGAGGCAGATTCCTTAACAAAGGTGATAAATTTGAGAGGGGTCTTGAATTATGTGTTGGGTATTTATAAGGAAAAGGAGATTCGCGAGGAATTCAAAGTCAATGAAGAAGCAGATATGATAATTAGTAAGACACTAAAATGTGTGATCGATAACTGTAATGATGTTTGTAAGGCGTATGGTGAATTGCATCCTTTGCCAGATGGTGTTGATGCATCAATGTAATAGTGAAGTTTGAAATTGGAACATCGTGTATTCAGTGAAAAGATCAGCGTATGTCATGTTTGGTTCTTCTAGGAAGCATAATGGGATAGTGTGGAAGGACTGCAGATTCATATGAATTTACTTGTCTCTTTGTTTGTTTCTGAGAAAAAGGAATATTAGCCAGGGGCTGATCATGATCTTAAACCATGCTGCTACGCATACTTAATATTTTATTGAAACTAGCAACCTTCTACTGGGTAAAGGATCGAGATGTGTAAATCTTTCGTAATTCGGCATAGTCAATGGTATTCCGGCTTGCCTTTAATACATAAATAGCTTGCTGCTACCAGCTTTTTGTTTTATTTGATGGGGTATTTAATTCTCATAAACACATTACTACTCTATTGTTTTGTATATTTTTTATTTTAATTATTATAAAAGCATTAATTATAAATATGAAAGAAAAAAGGTATTATATATTAAAGAAAAGGCAAAATATAGAGGCGGATCTCTGCAACGTTTTTATATCTATGTTGTATCCAAGGACGGTAAATCATTATTGAAAATCATTTCTAATTTGAGTTACCCTCTTGTAAAAATCATGTCATTACTACACCACATTATTATATTAGTGATTCTTATGTGTATATACTTTGTATTTAAATATAGTTCTATTGATCAAACCTACCCATCTCCCAGTGGAAGAGAGCAGCCCATTAAAATAAAAAATATATTTGAATTAGATTAGATAATTATATTTAAGTCATAAAATTAAAACGGCATTAACTAAAAAATGGCTCATTGAGTACGTGACATTAAAATATTAAAAGTTGAAAGGAATCATTGCTTACGTTCGAACATTCTCTTGTAGATTGGAGTGTCATCGTGATGAGTAGCTTCAACATCGTAAGAAGAATCTCTTCTAGCAGATGGAACCCAGCTTGGAGACTTCCAGGCTAAGACACCTTCATCCCACATTTCGTTACATTCTTCTAGAGTTAGACCCTTAGTTTCTGGGACAAAGAAGAAGACGTAGAATAGAGCGAACAACATACAACCCATGAAGACGTAACCGTAGTAGAAGTTGATGGCACCGGTGATGAATGGGGTGAAGAAGGAGATTAGGAAATTCCAGAACCAGTTACAACCGTTAGCTAGAGCCATACCCTTTGGCTTGATTCTCAATGGGAAAGTTTCGGAGACGACAATCCAGCAAATAGGAGCCCAGGTACAAGCGAAACAGAAGATGAAGAAACAGGAGAAGACAATCATACAGTTACCAGCACCCTTGGAGGAGTAACCCTTTGGATGACAGTGAGGATGTAATCTCTTGACACCGACAGAGGCGTAGACAACGTAACAGCAGACCATACCGGCAGCACCCCACATTAGACAGTCACGACGACCGAACTTGTCGACAATGTACAAGGCAACGAAGGTGGAGACGAAGTTGACTAGACCGAAGATAATGGCAGTTTCGAAAGAATCTTCTAAACCGACAGCCTTGAAAACAGTGGTACCGTAGTAGAAGAAGTAGTTACAGCCGGACAATTGTTGTAGAGATTGTAGCATACAACACATGAATAATCTGTGGATGTTCTTGGACTTGAAAGAGAACAGTTCTAACCAGGTGGCGTTACCGGCG
>PPOD03000114.1:0-10534 GCA_003708425.3 Jamesozyma rosinii
ATTAGCACACAGAGAAAATTCGTATTATCTAAGGGACAAAAAAAACGTGTTGTGAAAATTCCTACACAGAACGGAAGTGCTAATTATGTGTGTTGGCGATCATGGGCCACACAAGAAAGAAGGGAGGGAAAAACAAGATAAGGGCATTTATGGTACCAATACTTTTTATATCGTTGGTCTGGTATGGCCCGTTTCTTTTATACGAGGGTGCTGGGACCGATGAGAGTGCTACGAAGGTAGGGACGCTACGCTGTCTGGCTGTTTCCAGGGTCGTTTCTTTTTCACCAGCTCTGCCTCTTAGTAAGAACACAGAGCAAGAGGCATAGCAGGTGAGAACAGTGCGTGCTATTCTCACTCGGCAGGCTATTTATAAAGATGTACTTCCGATGTGTATGTGCCTGTGCATGGGAGCATTCTAGCAGGCCCGTCCGGAAGATCACGGGCTCTCGTGGTTCTTGCACACTTGCACACTTGGACACTTGCACCCTTGTACATGTAGAGAGTACACACAACAGGGCAGACGTCCCACCGTGTCTTCCATGGGAGAGGGACTGCCTCTACAGGAGACACAGACGGGCATCGCTTCTTCGGTGCACGTGACCGCCCTTAATTTCCGTGTGTAGTGATGCGCCGTCCAGAGTGACAATTTTGCCGATTTTTGCCGAATTTTTTCGAGTTTCTTTTTCTCGCAGGTGGAAAATGTTCGATCTGTGGCGACAGCAGCAAACAATGTGGACTGGGATGGGATGGATCTGTAACTCTCTAGAGGACCACTCGACTCCTGTCCAGTGGTGTCGTCGGTGCACATGCTTGAGCAGTACTTGATGGGTGACCCTTGTTTCGTAGGTCTCTCTCTCATTGACCCAATCGTAGTTATACAAACACACACACACACATTCGTACACATACACATACACACACACACACTATGTCTGCTGAAGCCAAGCCTGTTGAGACTCCAAAGACAGAGGACTCCTCTGCCCCAAAGCCACCTTCCTCTGCTGTTTTCTCCATGTTCGGTGGTAAGAAAGCTGAAAAGAAGGAGGACGCCAAGGAAGATGACGCTGAGGACAAGAAGGACGGTGACGCCAAGAAGGGCGATGAAGAGCCAGAATCCCCAGACGTCCATTTCGAACCAGTCGTCCATTTGGAAAAAGTCGATGTCAAGTCCATGGAGGAGAACGAAGAGGTTCTATACAAAGTCAGAGCTAAGCTGTTCAGATTCGACGCCGACGCCAAGGAATGGAAAGAAAGAGGTACAGGTGACTGTAAATTCTTAAAGAACAAGCAGACCGGCAAGACCAGACTGCTAATGAGAAGAGACAAGACTCTAAAGATCTGTGCCAACCACATCATCGCCCCAGAATATGTCCTGAAGCCAAACGTCGGCTCCGACAGATCATGGGTCTACACCTGTACCGCTGATATCGCAGAGGGTGCTCCAGAGGCCTTCACATTTGCCATCAGATTCGGTAACAAGGAAAATGCTGACAAGTTCAAGGAAGAGTTCGAGACTGCTCAAAAGGCCAACAAGAAGGATTAAGCTAAACGCATTGGATGTATCCTCCCCTCCCCCTTGATCTTCCCCACTTATGTATCCGTCAACCTAATAAAAGTTTATTTTATATAATATTATATATTTTATTTCATTTTTTATTTGTATACATATGCATAATACATAATTTATCAGAAATCACTAAAATACAGAGATATAATAGCAGATTGTACACCGGTGTGCTATGCTGGGGGTAAGAAACTCGCAAACAGTATGGTCTGCACAGGTACCCAGCATACAAGCCAGTATATGTAGAATTTGACCAGCTTGTCGTCTCCCTTGGGTCTCTCAGACTCTGACTTCTCACTGTTTTTGATCAGTCTGTCGGATATGTACCATAGATGTAACGGTATGAACGAGGAAACCCTGTTGATTATTTGCACATGCGCAAACAGCAGGACAACCACAATGAAGATATTCGTGATAGCGATCAATGGCTTCAGGTTGCGGCATGGGTATATCTTTGAATAATAGAACGACGAGTATGACAACACCACCAACGAGGGCATCGCAAACGCGAAGTTCGGTATGTTATTCAGAGTCCAGTACTTCAAGAACCCCACATTCCAGTAATGAGACTGGATAAAGGAGTAGAATGATGTTCTAGTGAGGAACTTTAATGCATGCACGCTTTGAAGATAGCTTGTATTGCACCATTCGCCTCTGTCGGGGCAAAATATCTTGTAAGGCACATAGTATTGTTGTAAAAGGATGAACAGTGCCATCAACGATCCTGACAATAATGGAAAGAATATAGCCTTCTTGAACGCCTTGTGTTTGAGAAATTGGTGGAGGTCGAATAGGTAGAAGATCCCCAATAAGATGCAGTTTGAACGGTTCAAGGTAGCCAGTGTGAAGCATAGAGTTGTGCCTATCGTGTATACCGGCCATTTGTTCCATGAGGTGTCTAGTCCCCTGTTAAAAGGCGGGTATTCCATGCAGCATTCACGAGCTAGCATTCCCAGAAATGAGAAGAAGAACGAGAACGGTTCAGAGTAAATCCCCGTGATAAACCCTGCAGCACTGGTGAGAATGAACAGAACAGAGGTCTTCTTGGCCAGTGAAAGTGTGTAATTCGTGTACTGTTTAGTAGAGCTAAATGTCGATAACGTCAGCTGGTATAGGACGAGAAGCGAGAGGTAATGCATAATGTTTTCTGTTAATATTGCCAACTTCAGAACCCCATATAAATCATTGGCAGCGACACCTTTGATAGCAGCAATACGCTTGATGAAGCTGATCCATACCAATGAGAATGCAAACTCATGCTCGTATGGAGGTGTCGGTGTCTCTGAGTTCATCATGCCCTTGATGAAAAACACAGAGTCCCATGGCAGAAGCTTATTCCACAGGTTGTAGTTCCAGAATTGCTGCTTCTCAGCAGCTGTCACATATTCGTCCAGGAGCAAGCCTGTTGAGGTATCGAACTGGTGGTTTGGGGCGAGGAAGATCAAGAGATACTGCAGGGACCGCACTAGCACAAAGAGACCGGTTATCTGCGCAATCGCATGCAAATGTGCATATCTGGTGGACACACCCTGTTGGACTGGTTTCATCTTGGAGTCACCGAGCATCTACCCTTGATATTCTTTGCAGCGAGCAGCCTGACTGACATACAAAAGATCAATGGATGCAATATTTTCCAACATTTTTTTGTATTTTCCACTGCATCGCAATCGCAGTGGCACTGTAAACCCTGGGCAGCGTTACAGTGGGGACTCCCGTGAGCATAACCAGATGATCCCTTGCCAAGGCAGATAGGTGGGAGTGTAATCAATCATACACCCGGCACCAATAGAAAGTCCCATATAGCTGACTACATGCAGAGATAGTCAGCTGTTGCACCCACCACGGCAGTCTCTGTGCGGCGTTCCCTGCATCGCTGGACACACGACAGAATCGCTGCTTACAAAGCGGTGGGAATCACAAGAAAATGCAATTTTGCCACACAAATGGAAGAGATGTATCCTTAAATTCTCAGTTAAAGACGCAGATTGTGCCCCACCGATACTCCAGCACGTTCTATTGCACCTCTATTCCGATAGACGAAAGTGCATATCCCTCTAGCAGTGTATATATAGACAAATAGCTGTGTTTCTCTGCTATTTCAGACTCTCCGAATCAGTTTGCTGTCAAACGAAAGGAAAATACAAGCACTACTATTACTACTACTACAAGAAAGACTCAAATTCCTAGGCTAATGGCTTACATAGACGGCATATATAGACGGTTCGACAAGGACGGTGTGATTGCTGGCAAACTCCAGGGCAAATTCTCTGAAGAGGGAATACCTCCACGGCTGTTCAAACGATATCTGTTTGGTTCGTATGGTGATGGCGACGGTGGTTCTTCCAGCTGGGACTGGGGTAGATGGCTTATCTTCATTCCTGCTGTGCTGATCATTCTCTGCCTGGTGTTCTCAGTGGTAAATACGAATAGAAAGAGGAACTACAGGGGCGAAGCCCCAATCGTGGGAACAGCATGGATTACTCCCCCTGCATATAGAAGAACAGATGCACAACGATATCACCAGACAACAAACACAGGCGAAAACGTCACAGACTACGTTCCCAAATACACAGAGACAGCTAATGAACAAGATATGGGCTACTACGACGAGCGGGGTGAGTTCCACCCAAATGAGAAGGTACAGTACGCACAAACAATAGCGAATAGCACACTTAACCCAGTACAGCCTGCTTCTGTAGAAGTGCCGACACAAGATGCGCTTGCAGAGGAAGCCTCCGCAGGAGCTTCCTCAAACTTAGAGCTTGAAAGACCAAGATACCCACCGCCAAGCTCTGCATTAGAAGTGCCACCCAGCGCTATCACCAGAGAAGGCGACACTGTTGGGAGCTCTTCAGACCTGCAATTCCAAAGACCATCATACCCACCACCAGAATTCTCCCCCACTAAAGACGATGTCGCCTCGGATTCATCAGCATCTTCACAAGAGAACACAAAGTCGCCAAAGTCAAAGACACCTGCCTCAGAAGATCTTGCGAAACCTCCGAAGGCAAAGGCAAAGACCTCCACCTGATCAAAAACAGACATTATTAAATATATATTTATAATCTCAATCCGTTTAATTACTAATGACCATACCCCCTGAGTCCATGGCCTAGACCGCCGTGCTGCACAGAACTGTACTCCTATGCAAAAAGGCTCGCACATACGGGCCGTCTCTCTATAGATGTGTATACAATAAATGCTCATGATAATCATCACCGGATGTGCTTATCGATTTCCGTTGATCAATCAGATCGCTTTTCTTGCTGCACCGCGCTGCTGACTCGTTGCGCTGCGCAAAATTATCTTTTAGGGGAAGCACACACACACATCGGTGTTGGAGTGTTAGTCCCATTACATGAGAATAGTCTTGTGCTTTGTAGTTGACTAGCAGTTCGGTCGGTTCGTCAGTAGACACGCATCGAAGAAGAAGAATTGCGTTTATTCATTCCCATCTAGTTTTGTTTTAAAATGTCAGGAGATAGCTTCGCTAAGCCAGTCTTTAACGATGATAATTTGGTTAGGACCGGTGCATATATTGACGGTAAATGGATTACAGAGTGCAATCAATACTTCGAGGTGACAAACCCAGCTACAGGAGAAGTCATTGCAAAACTACCAGAGCAGTCGGTCAAGGATGCAGAGTATGCTATTGATGTTGCGTATGACACTTTCAAGACCTATAAGAACACCACAGTAAGAGACAGGGCGAAGTGGTTGAGAAACATGTACAATCTGATGATGGAAAATATCGACGATTTAGCAAAGATCATCAGTTGGGAAAATGGGAAGGCATTGGCAGAGGCTGTAGGAGAAATCAAGTATGCGGCATCATACTTCGAATGGTACTCAGAGGAGGCCCCCCGTATCTATGGAGCTACCATCCAGCCTTCAAACCCAACTAATAGGGTAATTACATACAGACAACCTGTTGGTGTTTGTGGGATTATTTGTCCCTGGAACTTCCCAAGCGCAATGATCACAAGAAAGGCTGCGGCTGCGCTGGCCGTTGGCTGCACAGTCGTTATCAAACCTGATTCTGCAACTCCTCTGTCAGCCCTAGCATTGGCATACTTATCAGAAAAGGCTGGATTCCCAAAGGGTGCGTTCAATATTGTCCTTGCACATGACAACACCCCAGTCGTAGGTTTGAAATTTTGTGAATCTACAAAAGTTAAAAAGGTTACATTCACTGGTTCCACCAATGTCGGTAAGATCTTAATGAAGCAGTCTGCTTCAACCTTAAAAAAGCTGTCATTGGAACTGGGAGGAAATGCCCCATTTATTGTCTTTGACGATGCGGATATCGAAACAGCTGTTGAGCAAGTCATCGCCTCTAAGTTCAGAGGCATGGGGCAAACCTGTGTCTGCACCAACAGAGTGTATGTCCATTCGAAATTGATTGATGAATTTTCAGAATTGCTAGCATCTGAAGTGAAGAAGTTCGTCATTGGTAACGGTCTTGATCCAAAGAACACACATGGCTGTTTGATTAATGGAAATGCCGTTGCAAAGATCGAGTCACATAAGAACGATGCTATCCAAAAGGGTGCCAAGGTAGTGTTGAGTGGAGGCCCTATTCCAGGACTGGGCTCCAACTTCTATGCCCCCGTTATCCTGTCTCATGTTCCAAATGATGCTATAGTTTCCAGAGAAGAAACTTTTGGACCCTTGTGTCCAATATTTGCATTCGACACTTTGGAAGAAGTTGTTGGTTATGCAAATGACTCTGAGTTTGGTCTAGCTGCTTATGTGTTTTCTAAAAATATTGATACAGTGTATACCGTTTCGGAAGCCTTGGAGACCGGTATGGTCTCCTGTAATACAGGACTATTTTCGGATGCCTCAGTGCCATTTGGTGGGGTCAAGGAGTCTGGTTTTGGTAGAGAAGGTTCCTTATATGGTGTTGAAGATTACACAACTATCAAGACCATAAACATTGGTGGTTTGCCTCCAAGATTGTAGAAGATCCCTGCACAAAGACTTCACTTCCTAGAATAGTATATAGTATTAGAATATATGTACACGAATTATATATTGTGGGAGAGGCACAGATAAAGTGGTTTTACTCCAGTTTTCTCCCCTTAATTTATACTTGGTCTCCTCTTCATATATTTTTTCTTGTATATCCAGTCTGAACCGATCAGGCTTGCACCTCTCTTCTCTGCAGATCTAAACCAGGCAGCGGCCCTCCCGATGTCTTTTTTTCTGACGTCTGATTTTTGAGACCATATCACTCCACACAAACACATCGAGTCTACATGACCCAGGGATGCTGCTTTTTCAAGATATTTGAGACCCTTCGACTCATCGATTTTATCGACACCATACCCCTTGAGATATGCAATACCACATTCATGTAATGCTGGTACAAGAGGTTCCTCTAGATGGTCTGGTATTGAGTTATCAGATTCCAATTCAAACGGGTCGATATCGAGAGCTAGTACTTCATTTTCAAACGAGTTGATTCCTGTGGCTCTTTGGATATAGGAGAACGACTGGGTTAGTTCTTCTGGAGTTGTGCTTCCGTATCTCAGTTTTAGTCCGTACAGTAGGAATGCAGTTTTATTCCCTGCAATGCATGCTCTCTTTAGTTTCTCTGTATTTTCTTGCACCTTCTCCTCTGTCCTCATGTCAATTGTTGTGAAAAGCGGATTGCTGCTGTTATTTGGGGTATCTCCAGTGAGTTGCGTTTGTTGACTTTGCTGGATATTTCTTTGGCCCGTGGTAGAAGATTCAATTGTGTTCGATGACACAAATGGTTCTCTGTTTCTGTTAGTTTTGACAATGTTTGGACTTGGTGATAATGCATCGGCATAGTTATTGTATCCGGTCTTTGTTGTCAAGTCAACTATATTATGGTTGTCTAGATATAGGTGTACTGTGCCTGGGTCCGTGGATTTGCTATGTCTATGTCTTGCAGTTGTATTATTTACAGTGTTGTTTTGCTTTAGAGATGAAATTGTGTGTATGCTTGGACTATTGGAATTCTGACCATGGCCAGTGTGGTTGTTGTTTTTATTTCCATTGAAATCGGAAAGTGAACGATAATGTGTTGGTCTAGTTCTAGGCTGTTGTAGTTGTTGTGGTTGTTGTGGTTGTGGTTGTGGTTGTTTATTGCTATCACCTAGGTCAAAGGATAATGTTGGGTTTGGAGCGAGAATGCATTTCCGCAGACTGCCCTTTGAGACTATTGGCGAGTTTTCAATCGACGAAGGGGAGGATGTGGATTCGAATGAATTTTGGCCATTTGTATAGCTGTTATTTTTGTAGTTGTAGTAGTTTGAGGTTTCGTAGCTTTCGTTTGTTTTCGATTTGGATATATGCGCAGTCTTGGAGTTGCCGCTGCTGCTAGCACTATGTGCCAGTTTTAGCTTTGGTGATTTGGGAGTCTTGAACAGGTTTTTAAATGAAGTCAAGGACGACTTTTTCTTATGGGCCTTGTATGGTGGGGTTGGTGCTATTTCCATTGGGGTATTGTTATTGTCGTTGAGGTTGCTGAGTGACGATGACTTTTTTGGAGTGGTCAATATATGTGCGTCCAAAGGGTGAAACTCCTTCATTAGTGATTCCTTGGACCTTGTATTCGGCAATGTTGTTGGAGTATTTTCCAATGAGTTTTGGGTTGAAGGTCTTGACACGGTTCCAGGTGAGTCTATCTCTGGGTACGCTTGGGTTCTTCTGATATTTGTGTTTTCACTACTGGAAGAATTGTTGTATCTCTGTGGAGAGGAATATGGCATTCTATTCGGACTGTGATAGTTTGATTGTGTATTATTTACAGCGGCGTCCTTGTATTGAGTTTTGACCATGGTATTGTTTGTGTTTGTGATATTTCTTCTATTATTTTGATTGTCCATGTAGTTGTTGTTATTGTTGATGTTATTGGGTATGTTTTGATAAGGGTGAGGGGAATTTGGGTTTGCATTGTTTAGTCTGTACCTTTCAAAATTAGAGACATTATTACGGGAAAAGCTGTTGTAGTTGCTGTTGTTAATATTAATAAGGTTTCTATTTCCTGAATAATTGTTGTTGTTGTTGTTGTTAAAAATACCGTTACTAGAGGTGTGGTTTTTAATATTGGAAGGGTGTATACGATTACTGTTAAAGTTGTTATTATTGTTATTATGGGGGTAGTCATTGTAGTGGTTCTGTTCCATGGGCCTGTTGGTGTATTGTTGAAACTTGTTGTTGTACTGGCGGTTCATATTCATATTCATGTTCATGTTCATGTTCATGTTCATGTTCATGTTCATGTTCATGTTCATATTCATGTTGTTGGAACGACCGAGATTATCAGGCATGACATTCCTTGTATCTTCCTCTGCGATGTATGAGTATCTTGATGTAGATGAGTAATGTTGTTCTACTCGTGCAGCTAGTGTCTTGTCCTTGAACGTAAAATCCTTTTCGAGGAGGTGTCTAATTGTGTCATTGGGGCTGTTCAAGTCAGTATCACTGTGGCTGTTGTTGTTGCTACTGCTGCTGTTGATGCTTGATAGTTCTTGAAGTTGTCTGACCCTTAGAGATGGGAATTGTGAAGCTGGTACGCACAGAATACGGCTGTCGTTTGTTGTGTCTTGTTTCTTTTGTTGTTCCTGTTGAAGGACATCCTGGAGGATTAGTTCGTCGTCCTTGCTCAGGTCTAGTTTGTCTAGCAGTCTTTCTGTTGTGAGCACTGAATCGAAGGATAGGTTACTGCTGTTCGAGTGGAGTGTTGCGTATGTGTTTATTGAGCTTGAGTCTGAAATTGTAGTTTTGTTTTGGTCATTCTCCTTCTTGGTGGCATGCTCCTTCGCCGTGTGGTCTGCTGCCATCTGAGTCTTCTTTTAGGTTGATTACTGCTACACTCTATACGTTAGTGTATCTGTGTGTCTATGGATCTGTGTGAGGGGGGTTGTCCAACTGCCTACTAACATATGTGATCACTGCTATGGTTGCTTATCTAGCAGGTGTCTCAGTGCATTCGATGTTGCCATCTCGAAACAGTAAAAAAATTCACGAAAAATTCCGAACCGTAAACAAAAAAAACAATAGGGTAGGGCTGTGTGTGCCCTACTTAGCCCTAATGTTGCAGAGGCAAGGAACTTAGGGCTGTGCCACACATAACACACAGATTAGTGGATGTATGTGGATTGTAATGCATGTCTGATACATTAATCATGTTGAGTTAGAAGTGTTATTCCTTTTATTGAATTATTTCGATGTCTTCTCTTTCTATTTTGTATAAGACATATATGATATATAAAATAATATACATAGAAGATGAACTATTTAAATATGATGGAACATATTCTCATAGCTCTGGAAAATAGTTGCTTGTGTTCATGTCCATGTATACATTATTGTAACTTATTATGTGTAGTTTGTTTACTTGGCGGTTAATGTGAAGAGTAATCTAATAAACTCTCAAATTCAACAAACAAAACATGAAAAGAATAAAAAAATAAATAAAAGAATAAATATAATAATAATAATTATTGTTTAAAATGCGTGGAGCTCCTCCTTGAATACAAGAGGCAGAAACCACTATAGACCCCAAAGAAAACTTTTATATAGAAGTATGTTGAATGTGTATATAAAAAAAAGAGATACCCGATATTTGTGTGAATAGAAATATAATACAGAATTGCGTTAGTCGTAGAACGTGGCTGTTTAACCGCCGAAACCGTACAAGGTTCTGCCTTGTCTCTTCAAGGCGTAGACAACGTCTAATGAAGTGACGGTCTTTCTCTTGGCGTGTTCAGTGTAAGTGACAGCGTCTCTGATGACGGACTCTAAGAAGGTCTTTAGGACGGCTCTGACTTCTTCGTAGATTAAACCGGAGATACGCTTGACACCACCTCTTCTGGCTAATCTTCTGATAGCTGGCTTTGTGATACCTTGGATGTTGTCTCTAAGGATCTTTCTGTAACGCTTGGCACCACCTTTTCCTAGACCTTTACCACCTTTACCTCTACCGGACATTAA
>PPOD03000161.1:3078-13723 GCA_003708425.3 Jamesozyma rosinii
ACCGCTCTTCCGATCTATCGTCTGATTGTAAAGCGCGTACTCTTCAGTTTGTTAAGATATGTACGAAAAAGTATCATTGATTTCGATTCCAATATCCCCTTGAAAGAAATCACACTTACCCAATAATGCCTTAGGGACTTTGACTGGATATCAGTACTAGTGTTTGAGTCCGCATTGTGAATTCTGCATGGCAAACTCTAATTGTTGGTATCTGGGAGATTACTATATTGAAACACGAATGTGAAAAGAAAAGGTGAGTATTTTAAACTGAACTTTTACTCGACTGCATAAATATATTTTACATACAGCATAAAAAAAAGAATAAGGTTTTTCTCCTCACCCGTTCACACGGCATTTTTGAACAATTTTGTTCGTTTCTTTTCGGTGCATTTCGTCTATTAAACAAAAAGCGTGCAACAGGCCAAGCCTACTCCTGAAAATTCAGTCCATATTGTCCTGCTGGGTTATCACTGTACATGGAAAGTAGGTGGGCCAAGATAAACCCACGTGTGGGGATCATGGATCTTCGCGGTTTGTTACACAACAAGGAGGGGAAATTGATTGGTGATAAAATGCACTAATTTAAACTTTTGTTGATTGTATTGGGCCGATATTTGCTCTAGGCTCGAATATTTAGTTGCGGAAGACGAAGGAAACGATATTATCTCCCCGATCCTCCGGTATGTTCTGCCGCAATGGTCTCTCCTGTGCTAGCATAGAAAGAGGAATATGAAAGGCTGGTCCGGTCTTAAAATATGCATTATCATATCACCAGCTAGTATCAATTCATTCAACAAAAAAGCTTAAATATTTGCTAATTATTTACAAAAGAATTAGTTAGCACTTTTGCGTTTCTGAAAATCAAACCTTTTCGGTTGTACAGATATTCTTCACTAATATCTTCATTGGAAGAAAGATATTTTGCCAACCATCAGTATCTTTTCGTTTCTGGTTCAGTAAATAATTTATTGCAGTAATTACGTGGGCAATCATTATTGTAAAAATATCTGATTGAAGTAGAATAATCTGTTGGGATGCTAGTGAATTATAAAATAATTCTGATAGAACCTGATCAAACAAAGATTCGATAAAGTTTTAATCACAGTACGTATGCATAGTCCGGGCATGTGAAAAGGGGGGGGTAGAAAACAGAGGAGAACGCTTTCAATCGAATGAGGCGTCGCCGAGAACGATTTTAAAAAGTTAGTCAGAACAAGGAATCTATATATTTGTATCTATTTAGTTTAATAGAAACAATGAATTCATCCTACAAATTATGTCTAGCCTCAACTGTGACGATCCACAGAATCTCCAATACAACCATTCATGTGTTCATGCATATTCTATGTTGCATTCTCTCGAGTATGTTGCTATCTATACGGCACGTTATTTGGATTGTCTTATCGGTTGCCCTCAGATTTATTCGTACAGACTCATATCGTGCCATTGCCAGCTGCAAACTAAGATGAGTTGCAGCAGAACAGGCAAGTAAATGCACGCAAAAGAAGGCCTCCGCGTTGTTTATTTCATGAATACTAGAAAGGGAAAGGAGTTTGTGCTTGCGGCATTGTTGCAGGGGGTTACTTTTCTGGGAGGTGTTGCATTCGATAAAGAGCGGGGATCCCGGGTCCGATATACCGCAGCCATGAAAATTTTGCAGTCTCCCATTTTTGGAAAAATTACAGGGTCAAATCGATATTCCGTTGCTGTTTCTTTTTTGGTTGTAATTTTGCGATCCAATTCAGAATTCTTGTCAGTGTAGTTGGGGTCTGCAAAGCATTATTACAATCAGTAAATAAATGTTATAGGTGAACTCTTCAATAAGCCAGCAAATAATACAGGTATATGAATACCTAAAAACTATTCTTTATACAAATGTTGTAACTTCAATAGAACAATGTCACAGTAAAGAGTGATATGTTTATCATTTTGATATGACTATCATGCGATCGAGAGTCGATAGGTGTACATGTTAAGTGGCATCCAAATATGTTAGATTATTGTGAATCAGAAGACAGTCTTAGGAAAAAAGTGGTAGATGTGATTCAGACTCTTATTTTATTCATTGTCAACATAAAACGGATGGTGAAAACGTTCGAAAGATGGTGGTAGCAAGATTATTGAAGGTAATATTTGGATTTTCCAAGTAATATCAAGTGAGTTTATAACTAGCAGCAGTAAGATAGACACCATGCTTTTAAGTTTCATATCTAGCAATACGTCACATCAGTGTAGCACATAATTGAGACACAATATAGTGTCAAATGTACACTATAAGGCAATTTAAAAACTGATGGGTATCTATCAAAAAGATTTCTTCAAGTGAAGTACTCTCTAGCGAACAAAACAGACGTCCAAATATATAAGTACATCATATATTCTGTCTGATGTTACTTAACTAAATTTCCCATACTCTCTATTTCCAATTACACCATTGAAGCAAATGTTATTCTTGAAATTCCTATATCTCAATGATACAAATTATTCAAGAAAATTCCATATTATTAGATGAACCCTTCACAGTATGTTTATGATCTCCATGACTATCGGCACATCCCATAGATATACTTGGTCGCTCATGTAAATTTTAAATGCAAAGCTATAGTCACCAGATGTAGGAGTTACGCTACTCAGGTCCAAAGCGTATTTGTCTCCGGAAAAATTACAAGGTTCGTGGCATTCACAAAGGAAACAGTAGCACCTTCTAAATACTCAATTTGTATGGGATATTGTTATCATGTTGTATTGGTGGCCAATTGCTAGTTTCAGATCCAACCTTCGAAAATAGAGCTGTCAAATGTACTCATATACTCGGTAAAGGAAAAGGTGTCTGTTTTGTGAAGTTTGATAAATGTTAATGTGTTCCTAAAATAGCCATTTCCCTCGCTATCATTGGAATAGAAAGTCTTTGGGGTCATCTGTTACAAAATATCAAAAAAATATTGAATGTGTTACATGAGCAGCCCTTCTAACCCCGCATGTTGATCGAAAGCTAGATACAATTGGTATATCCAGAATAATCTTCAGGTATGGTTTTGACTTTAATCCGTACCGGATATGTAAGTCACTCTAAAGAATATATTTGTTAGTGCACAGGTGGAAATGGCAAGTAGGCATTTCTAAAATTAAAGGATTTCCAGTCATTCGGAACTGAAATTATTACACTTGTTATCAACTGTGTTTCTCTATGATCTTTAATTGATAGGCCAGCACCAATTTCAACAAAATGCTAATATTAGTATCAGCAGAGAACCTAATTCAGTCGTGTCCATAGGATTCAGGAAAAGTTGAAGGGATTACTTGCGAAAATAATGCCATAAGCAAACATGTTGCAATAAATATGGCAGTTGTAAACGCAGACTCTCAAAAGATACTGATTATGGTGTAAATTCTTTACCTGTGTACGCGTATATTTATCATATCTCATTATTTTGTGTCTTTAAGAAGACGAAGACAGGTATCGAATAATATTCTCAACAACAGGCCATTCCTAGAGCAGTTATTATTATTGAATAACTTGCATAAAATATGGTTTCATCTCCAAGTGTCGTTAGCCCAGACTCTGATATTTGAATTGTGGACGTTATAATCGGCTTTAAACATCAGACAGTGTCCAAACTAGGTTAGTCTTGTTCGACATACTCATCACAACGGCTATTGTATATTTTGAATATTGGGTAATTTAACAGCTCGTGTATTGCAGACGCAGCTGGTCACCTAATTGTTACTTTTGGGGGTATATTGTCACGAATTTTTAATAAAACTATGTTGAGTTCCATCATTTTTCAAAACCACACAATGAGCAAATAACGGTACTGATATTTTATGGAGTAGTGTCATGTAATGCAACAAAAGATTGGCACTTAACTTATTCAATCTCATAACCGTCATACTGGAATAGAGTAGAAGGATTCTAGTAAAAAAAATTTATTTTTAACACACTTCTTGCAGACACGAGGAATTTGCGACAAAAAATTTAACTCCCAGAATGCAAGTGTTTGTAATTTACTGGGTTCTTGCAGTCAAGAATAATAGCATTGTGAAAACAAGTTTTGCAGCTCAAGGGAATTGTCAATCTGAAACCATTAGCCACAGCAAAAATTATTCAACAGACATTTCTTCAAGATCTAGTTTGAATGTTTGTATCTATCCGTGTTTTTTTACTCTAACATATTCATCAAATTGATGTATATATTGCTTTAGCGAAATTATCAATCAACAGTCATGCTTATCATCAAGGACAAACCGAGTATGCTGGTCCACCTCATTATAATCAAGCTTACAACTTATTCCGTGAAGTGAAGTTTTTTTAATAAAAACAATAATACTTCTGCTACTTTGGCAGATATTAAGCTCGTGTAATTTAAAAAGCAAAGGCTGTATATCCGACTGCCACCTACAGAAATATTTCTGGCTTCATGAGAAATTGATGATATATTAAAACCTGATTCGTTCCGTACTTTTCAAAATTCAACTAGCAATATTGATCTTTGATTGAAGGCATCTTGGAGTGTCCTCGCAAATATTATGTGCAATAGATAGGGTTGTGTCACACAGATGGCAAGGAGCACCATTTTGTAGTCGCAAAAGGAGCTCGAGCATGGTAAATTTATTTTTCTTAGCTAAAACTGAACGAATTATGGACAATTGAGTAGTATTAAAGTTAGGTTGTTGAAGAAAAAGGAAATATACATTGATACTGTCTCTGGGGAGCATGTAATGTCAGTTGTAGATACTCCATGTCGCATTATTATCTATAAGCATGATCGTTTCAAGCATAGTAGTGTTTGATATTATTGTATTCGAAATAAATTAACCGAAGGGATGATTATCAAAGAGAGTATGGATAAAATCAAGTGGCTTATCAGGACCGATCATAAAGTATCATCCAGTAAAGATTTTCAATAAACTGTAATAGGGAAACTAATGTTCTTGAAACCATCGATTGCATGGATATACTGACAGTAGTTTGGATATCGGAATTTTGTAGCTATGGCATCTTTCTTGTTTTACTGTCGTTACGCTTTCAATGTATGAAAATGTTACCTTTCGGCATTTCATACTATGTGAGGGTAGATAGAAAGTCTAATTTTTCTTAATAGACAATCCCGGATATTGATAGCATATTATCAAGTAATCCTGCCATTAAAACTCCTCCGCTACTTAGCCTATATTCCGCATCACAAGCTGTCGAAGTAATCAATGTGTCTTGTCTGTTGTATTGAGGTGTCTTCTTCTGCTTTTTTTTAGGACTACTCTAAGAGAAATAATCGGAGTAGTGCCTTGCTCATGCCATTGAGAAGAGTAACATTTTGTAGTATAATTTACATTTCATCAGGTCTAAATCAGTACGAACATCAGGATGAGAAGAAATACATGGGGTCGCTTTTAAAAGAACTTCCAAAGGAGACTACTATGTAGGCCTTTTGGTGTATCACAGTTATCAATATACGCTAAATTGTGGAAAACAGATTGAATGCGTTTTCTTCATTTTGGGGTCTGGAAGTTTAGTACATCGATGTTAAGAGTATCAAAAATATCTGTTCAGACAAGTTGATGTTTTATTTGAGAGTCTTGTCACAAATTTAATTGGAATAAAGTACAACTTCCCTAAAATAATATATATTAAATTGAAATGAGATTATCCATCTTCATTGTTCTCAGCAACATGTTTTCCCCTTTTATACTAGTTTTTTTAATATTGGTTAATAAAGGGGAAATGATGTTCTCTATAAAACTATATAATACAATAATTTGTTGAAGAAAATATATCTGTGTAAATATTTTCCAACAACTTCTGCGTCAGTTTTAACGTATAGTTCAAACTTTTCATAGAGTTTTACGTCCGGAAGAGAAAACCCGGAAAGTGAAAAATCGGATTTCTTGTTGTCAAAGAGATTGTCCGAATACACATCACTGTTGAAAATAAGGCAAGCTCCTGTCTTTTCCACCATGACCTTATTTCAACAATCACAATTACCTCAACCTTCCGTAATATGACTAAAAAAAGAAAATGAAAATATCAGAAAAGCAAATAGGGTTCAACATGCAACACAAAACACCCGGGAGACGTGTAGTGTAGTTCTTAACCTAAACACAAACAACCTGTTACATCACATACAGAGAGTGCAAATGATTCACAAGAGTGAAACAACCCCAGGCATTATGCTGAGCACAAATGACAGTTCGCTGCTCTTATACAAGGTCATAGATGTAAATATATAAGTGATAGGATGAAAATCCGGTTTATCAATATCAAGAATAATTTACGTCTCAGTTGACGTAGGTAGATTGCGAATGACATACGTGGTAGGTAACGACATGATTAAAGTTGTGGCTACTCAATGCTCATATCATCTAGTAATTTCACCGCACAACAAGTCAGAATGAAGCAGGTGCACATCAGCCCCCTCTTGAATTAAAACCTTCCCCAATTTTTTATCAAAATTAATGCTGGCACTTCATGTACCGGAGGGCCTATGATACTGTTTATAAATTCGGCCATCACCCTTTCGAAGGTCCAGGTGCTGTCAAGTAATTAAACGGGCTTGGAAAGTTGCCGAAGGAACAGTGGGCTTCTGTGATTTCTCGTGCCTCCGGAATTGCCTACTAGGTGGCTGAATTACTGGGTATTAAGGGACTAGAATAGAGTATTATTAACAGTGATGTCAGGAACGATAAGCCACACCCAGAACAATATAATTAAAGGGTAGAAATGATCTAGGCCACTCAATCAAAAAAGAAAAGTCAACAAAGCCGATGGCGTTTGTGTTCGAAGGTGCATACGCTGCGATTCTTACTATTCGATAACTTTCTTTCCCCTATGGATGGTTGATCATACTGGAAATATCATTGATAAGGTCAGTTTCACACACAGATCAGCCCCTTTGCAGTTCACATATAATAAATCGGAAATTAATGCGTTTTATACTAAACACTATTATTTGTTTTTTCTAATCATATAGATGGAATATCCTAATCTTGTTAGTTAAAAGATACATAGGGGGTATACGCTGTAAAAAATAGATGTCTGAATTCATCCACGAACAAAGAATAAGCATAAGCAACCATAACACGATTGTTAAGTTAATGCATAATTGCTGATAAAATGTACACTTGCAGAATTACACTAAAAACTGATTTTTGGAGATGTAGTCAACCAATTTGGTACTCACAGAGATCCATTGATCGAGTAATATGGTTGCATGGTATTTTTGTAGTCTCTTTGGAAAAGATGTGTACTAGATGCAAGCACTAGCAATTTTAAAGTTGTTTGTGTAATTAGAGCAAGATAAAGGAAATAATGAACATAAGGCAAGACACTATATTCCAGATGCAGTAACCAAAGTATTAGTTAAACGAGTTAGATTACATGAAAAAAGAGTCCCTTATACCACCAATATCAAGGGATGATTGGTCAAATTAGACATCCCCTGTAATATTGGACCATGATGGCAAAGTATCCAATATGGTAATATATGAACTATGTGAATATGTTGTACAATATAAATAGTCCGGCTCGTATGTAAATTAGTATGTAGATTATATAAAACTTCTCTTATTATTAAATAGCAAAAGATGATATCTAAATACTTTACTAAAATGGCATCTACTAATGAAACAGACTGCTCTTTAACAAATCTTGACCAACACAAACTATTCTCTATTCATTGAGAGCTTCAAATCGAAATTTCAAAATTGGCATAAAATTGCTTACCTCGATGATCTCGACGACTAGAACACATGAGCACTTCTAACCTTCAAAAAGGAATTTAACGTGTTATATAACCTCCTTATATATTCTTTTATCTCCCAGGTTGTATATGTTCCTATCCCATTGAACCGTATTGTGCATGTCTAGCCGATGCGGTAATACAATAACTCCATTCAACACGAAAAACACATATTGTCAAAATCCATTGCTTTGAATTTATTCCCCATATCAACGAGTTCTTCAATTGATAGTTTTATTTTATTATTAGGAGCTGTATCCTCACTGGATCTGTGATAATACTCATATTATTCCAACAATTTTTTTCAAAAATGAATATATGACAGGAAATAATATGTTGAACATACCTCAATAAAAATGTTAATGGTGGATAATTCGGAATAGTGAACTGTTATCAACGTTCCCAGCCATTGGTGTTGGTATATTAAATACGTTTGTGGTATTTAAGAACCCTTCCGTTAGATAATTATTATCCCTCTACTTCAGCCTAAGAACTATGAAGATCCAGTTTACTTCGAAGTACGGTTATAAGTTACATTTATTTATACTCTTATAATACATTTTGGTCTATACTTTATTTGCCCTCTTACAGTTGTATACTATTAACCCAGCGTTAGCTTCCATCAACCGACAGGCATCTGATCGAAAAGTTTGTTGTTGTTGTTTTCACCGTCTCGGAAGTCCCCGAGAAACGGATCAACCATTTCTGGATTAAGGATATACATAGCAGGCAATGCATGACCAAGCACACATGAATATTCAATAGAGCATCGTACCAACACTGTACACTATGATAAAATACTTTGTCTGATTGGTCTGAACATTTTAACCTTGTCAGAAACACTTGAATATGCCTAATGACCTATTACTGTACTCTTTATTGAACTATGGACTAGAACATAACTGTCTTCACAATTTCATGCCACTATGCTATCATAAGCAACAGTAGCTAAACCAAATATGTCCAGGTTAATCACACAGACCGAATTCAACCAATTTAAAACACACATTGTCTCATACTCCCAATACACATACCGAATCACCATGTCAAATGGTCCCAGACAATACCATGTGTTATTACTGCGGCATCTGTGATATACCAATTTGAACTTCCGATATTCGATAAAATTTTAGTAAATGACCTATTCTGATAACAAGGGAGATGCAAACTATAATACATAATAAGATATGATATCTTACGCTATTACATATATCATATTGTACGTTTTAAAATATCATATACTTGATTCTCGATCCTGGACTACTATATTAGCAACTGGATGCCTTGTTCTGTCATAATTCACTTCTTATTACCTATACATTTAATATATCCCCAGTCAGTCTTTTCTGGATATTCTAATGCAGTGGTGATTCATTTGTACGATCTTCTAACCTTCAAAATTGAATTTAAGATATCTTGTTACCCCCCATATTTATTCTTCAATTCCTCATTTATGTATATGTTCCTTATGCACTCAACCGTATTGTTCATGGCAGACAGATGTGATAACAAACTTATTCCGCTCAACATCAAAAGCACTTATCCTCAAAATTTATTACTTTAGATTTATCCCCATGTCAACCAGTACTACAGTTGACAGTTTTGTTCCACTATCTCAACCAGTATTTCTACTGTGTATACAAGAATGCACATATTCTCCTCAACAATCTTTTTCAAAAATGGGTAGATGACAGGAAATAATAGAGTCAGTAAAAATCATACTAAAATTGATGGTTATGAAGCCAAATTCTGGAACATAATTGAGAGAGAAATCTAAAGAATAGAGACAAGTGCATACTTAATAAAACACCGTTTGTATTTAGACTCTCCGTATTGTAAGCTTCCTTTCCACGGAACTTTTCGTTCGACCTGTCAGCAAACGGTTGAGCCCTTAGCATTAAGATATTCACTATCTGGACTAGCATGTGCTTCGGCCGAGCCTACTGTGGAGGCGCTGCAGTCGGCCGAGAATACTCGGGCGAAACTTTTCAGATAGTTTCACACTTCGTTCTATGCAGATGCAAATCCGTTACGGTGCAGAGACCCCTTAGTGCTCCCCCGTCCCTTATTGCTCACTGAAAAATTAATTGATATAAAAGGGAGTGCTGAAGGAAGGATAAAATATATCAGAAGGTATAATTGCAAGAACAAGTAAATCAAATCAATCAATATTGATACAATAAAAATATAAATTACAAAATAAGAACAAACTAACTATGTCTGTCTTCGTTTCTGGTGCTACAGGTTACATTGCCTAACACATCGTTGGTCAACTGTTAGAAGAAAATTACAAGGTTATTGGTAGTGGTAGATCACAAGCTAAGAATGATGAACTGATCAAAAAATTCAACAATCCAAACTTCTCCATGGTTATTGTTAAGGATATCGCCAAGCCAGATGCTTTCGACGAGGCCTTTAAAGTACATGGCAAAGATATCAAGTATGTCTTGCACACGGCTTCTCCATTCACGCTTAACGTTACAGATATTGAAAAGGAGCTTTTAATTCCTGCAGTTAACGGTACTAAAGGTATTTTGGAATCCATCAAGAAGTATGCTCCAGCTACGGTAGAACGTGTTGTGGTCACTTCTAGTTTTGCTTCTGTTTACGATCCAAATAAGGTAAACGACTCTTCTGTTGTTTTCACTGAGAAAGATTGGAACCCAATTGGTTGGAAAGAATGCCAAGCAAATGCTTTTATTGGATACCCTGGATCAAAGAAATTTGCTGAGGAAGCAGCTTGGAGTTTTTTGAAAGAAAATAAAGACCAAGTCAAGTTTAAGCTATCTACAGTCAACCCTGTGTTTGTTTTTGGACCACAGAAATTTGATGCTGATGTTTCAAAGACCCTAAACACATCCTGTGAAATTATCAACAGTGCTCTTCATGCTACTCCTGAGACCAAAATCCAA
>PPOD03000168.1:0-13923 GCA_003708425.3 Jamesozyma rosinii
ATTCGCTGATGTATTATTTCCGAAACTATTATTAATGTTATTATTGTTATTGTTCTGGTTGGCATTTATTGACATAGTCTTTAGTAAACGCAATGTTCTGGAATTGAACTTTAATTTTACAGTAGTATCAATTAATCTTGTTGCTAGCTTAGAATCAATTGGCTTAATCGGCCTTGATTTATGGAATGACGATCTATGTGTCGAGAACCCTACTCCAAAGCTTTTAAAATATAACTTTTGCCTCTCGTACGCTTCTGTAGTATTTGTGTTCGATCCAGTCGATTTATCTTGAGTATTGGCCTTATCATCTTCGTTCTTGTTAAATATAATCTTTGCAAACCCCTTTTCAATAATTTCCCAGTAGTATTCCATTGTATCACTCAACAATCGAATTAGTACCAGTATAGACTGTACGGATTCTTCGTTCAAATCTGGAGAATAAACCTTTTTATTTTGTACTATCACATCTACCAGGTTCAGAGTCTGTTCAATAATTGGATTTATGTCTCTTGAGATCGCAGTATTCAGGATAACAGATCTGCATGATAAGAAGTAACTGTTTGCCTCAACTTCTCGATAGTCTGTGAAATTCGATTCGATCGGTAATAGAGGCAACAGCCTATCAAAGTATATATGCTTGATTAGATCATGGGTCATTTGCGCTCTACTCTCTGTGCATGGATTGTCTATAATATCATCTTGCTCAATCATGGTTGATTTTGGTCTCTCGGTTCGACTTCCACTCATCTCGTGTTGGATATATGTACTTTAGTAATTCTAGTGTTCCGAAATATGGTATGGATGTCTAAACCTGCATACACATATAAGTATGTATATATATGTATACGCCAATAGTTGAAAGTATGGTATCTTTTACCTCTATGAAATGCTTCTATGCTGAATCAGCTACTAACGTAATTATAATAAAATATGTTAACAAAGTCTAGTAAATAGGCTTCTAATCGGGTTAGTTCTGTGATGATCTTGACTAAATTTCGCCACTAGCTTCAACTCTGCACACTACCTGACTGGGCATTCTTCAGTGATGTATGTTCCGAACAATAGTTTTGCAGAGATATCCGGTCGCTCCCCACGAAAATAAGGGATGAACTAATACACAGACACAAATACGCAGACTGATCACTAAGCACGATATAGTGGAGCATAAGTGCTCTGCCCATTACTCGAGCAGGATACTGAAGTTGTTCATATCTGGTCCATCATGCAGTTTTGTCCTCTTGCTTGTATTGCTCTTGGAAGTCCCACTGTTTCGAGGCTGTTTCAACTGCCTGAACAGGAAATAACAGATCTTCTTGGACTCGTGGTATCTGATATTCTCATAGCCCAACCCTAGCATGATCTTGTTGAATGTCTCTGTATCCATGTATCGTGAGTTATTCATGCATGGCAATGGCAGCACAACAAAGACGTAACCGTGCTTATTAATTTCAGGTGAGTGATCCTTCAAGAAGAGGCTGAATCGTTTGCACATTTCACCACGTTCCATCGGCGTTGGAACAAAGTTTAACACCAACGAGCATGAAATCATATCAAACCTTTCAGCATCGCTTTTTGGCAGTGGTCTCTTCATGAAATCTTGTCGTATGATACCCTCATCGTCGTTGGAGTTATTCAAATCAATTCTAATAACAGGCTTGAATATGCTGGACGTACTGATTTTATTCATTTTGCTCAATGATCCAATCTCCAAAGCGTTTAAACCGTTCCCGTCCTGTTCAGAATTAGCAATCAATTCTTTCATCCATTTGATTAATATTTTCGAAGAGTCCCCACCACGATTCACGTCCTGGCCCATCTTGCTAGCGATTTGATAATTCGATAAGTTACTCTCGTCGTTTAATTCCTTGACAACGTATCTTAAACATCGATACATCTCATCTTTATCATCCTTCAATAAATTGACTTTAATCAGCTTTTTTTCAATATCAGCTTTATTAGTTTCAGGACAAATGCTCGTGCCATTGTCAAGCTTGATCTTATTTTCATCTTCAATCTTCAACAACTTCAATAGCTTTTGCTTAGTCTGGTTTAAGAAATGGTACCTTCTAATAATTCGCCTGGTCTTTTCAGGCTTAATTGCCTTGCCTTGAATCTTCCTGGGCCCAATAGGCTTCCCACTAATAGACTTATTTCTTCTAATCATCAATCCAGATGTCCTTGCTCTCTTTTATGGTTGACAGTGACAGGCAAGAATAGTAGTGACATAATTTTATATGAAAATTTTTCACCTCATCGCATCCCGACGTAAATAAACATGAGCAAGGACCAAGCAAAACCAAAGGATAAACAACATATCAAAGAGACCAGAAAGCTAGTAAATGTTAAATGGTATTATCGACTGACGGTAACCTTACTTATATACATAAAAAGCACTGGTTGAGACTAGATTCATACTAAGTGAACATCCATACACCGCATTACAGAATTCTTCACTGCATGGAAAATTCTAAAATCATCAAGAAAAATTTTCTGTACTTGAGAAGCTCATCTCATCTCATCTCATCTCATCTGGGAGTGCTAAGTAAAACACAAAAGAAAACAAAGATAGGTGAGCATACATATAAGCTGGCATGTCGGAGAATAATAAGGTAAAAGTCAACGCAGGTGAACTGGTGTGGAAACCAATCGATGTTTCTAACTCAAACTTGGATGATTACAATGGCTTTTATGGCTTAGAAGAAATTGATGGTGTTGATGTTAAAATTGTTGATGGTAAGGTTAGCTTCTATACTACAAAAGATAAAGTGAAGGAAGAAAAATCCAACACAAATGATGAAGAGGAAGAAGAGGAAGAGGAAGATTCTGATAATGAGGAAGAACTCATCGAATTCAAAAATCTGGATGATATCGAGGAAGGTGAACTAAGTGCTGCATCAGGCTCTGAGGAAGATTGGGACGAAGAGAATGACATGGGGGATGATGAAGAAACGAACAAGGAGGACGAGGACGAGGACGAACTGAAAGAAAATGTCTTTAACCAGGATATCGAATTAGATAATGTCATCTCATCTGTGGACATGCCTGAATGGGAGAAACTTACAAAATTATCAATGACAACATTACAAGGTTTGTCAAAGTTGGGATTTTTAAAGCCAACGGAAATCCAAGCAAAGACCATCCCACTGGCGCTAGAAGGTAGAGATATAATGGGTAAGGCATCAACTGGTTCCGGTAAGACATTAGCATACGGTATCCCGATCCTAGAAAAGCTTATCAATTCATATTCGACCAAAAACGAAGACCCAATTGCATTAATCTTTACTCCTACAAGAGAGTTGGCACAGCAAGTTACTGAACACTTGAAGAAGCTTACTGAGCTAGTCTTGACTAAGAATAACAAGTATGCGATCCTGTCGTTGACTGGGGGTCTCTCGATCCAAAAACAAGAAAGATTGCTGAAATATGACGGCAGTGGTAGGATTGTCATTGCGACACCGGGTAGATTTCTTGAATTATTGGAAAAGAATGATAACTTGGTCGAACGGTTCTCGAAGATCGATGCGCTGATTTTAGATGAAGCAGATAGACTTCTGCAGGACGGTCATTTTGAAGAGTTTGAGAAGATTATCAAACTTTTGAGTATCAGACGTAAGACTGTTTCCAAGGCATCGTTCTGGCAAACTATGATCTTTTCTGCGACCTTCTCGATCGATCTCTTCAACAAGTTAGCCACAGCATCAAACTACCAAAAGCTGAAGAAGGACAAGGAGAATGAGAATGAACTAGAAATGGTCCTGAGACATTTGATGACCAAGATACATTTCAAATCCAAACCGATTATCATTGATACCAACCCTAACGACAAGATCAGTTCTCAAATCAAGGAGTCCCTGATTGAGTGTGCCCCATTGGAACGTGACCTTTACGTTTACTATTTCCTAACGATGTACCCTGGGACGACACTGATCTTCTGTAATGCTATTGAGTCTGTTAAGAAGTTGAATGCATTTTTGAACTGTTTGAAGATTTCGACATTCCAAATCCATTCGTCGATGACCCAGAAGAACCGTTTGAAGAACCTGGAAAGGTTCAAGAAACAAGCGGAGTTCAATGCGCACCTGCAAAAGTCGACTGTGCTGATTGCGAGTGATGTCGCAGCTAGAGGTTTGGATATCCCGTCAATCCAGCATGTCATCCACTACCACTTGCCGCGTAGTGCCGATATTTACATTCACAGATCAGGCAGAACAGCTCGTGCGCAGAATGAAGGTGTTTCTGTTATGATCTGCTCGCCACAGGAGTCTATGGGTCCGTTGAGAAAGCTGAGGAAGATTCTGTCCTCGGATAACGAGAACGTGAAGAGGAGGAACAGACGAGGTATCAAGTGGCAAAAGACTGTGCCGCTGCTGCCGCTGGAGATCGCCATTATTTCGCAGTTAAAGGAGCGTAGCTCGATCGCGTCAGAGTTGGCGGACCATGAAATTGCTTCGAACTCATTGCACAAGGATGACCACTGGTTGAAGAAGGCTGCGGATGATTTGGGGATCGATGTTGACTCTGAGGACGAGACAAAGGATGTGTACTTGGCCAAGAACAAGACGAAGAAGATGAACAAGACGATTGGGAAGGACGAGGTGAAATACGGCAAGGCGAAACTAAACGAACTGCTGAAGGTGCCATTACGTAAGGACATGAGAAAGAAGTATTTGACCGGTGGTCTGGTGAACCTGGCGGATGATTTGGTGAAGAAGAGAGGGCACAACACTATCATTGGGCAGGACAAGGTCGATGCGTTAGACTTGCTGAAGCAAAAGAAGCGTAAGACAGGTAAGAACAACAAATAAACTAAATTAGGCATGTTGATATGTGTATATATAGTGTATAAGTAATTAGTATTGATTGTGATTCCGTTATTATACAAAAAGTGAAAGGGGAGGGGGAGGGGTAGAGCTAACTAGATTAAACTAAAGTGAAGTGAAGGGAGGTGAACCTAGATGAAATCGTAATCGGATCCTTCACCGTCTTCATAGTATTCATCATCTGAGTCGTCAGCCAACTGTTCGAAGTTGACCTTGTAACGAAGCATGGCACCGATACCACCGAAACCTGTGACGAATTGTGCACCCTCTGAGGACTTGTCTGTGATGAATTCCAAGGTAGCACCGAAGGACTTGTAGTTTTCTGCTAGCCATTCGATGAGGAGCTGTTCTGAGACGACGTCCATCTCTTTACCTGTTGCCTTGTCGATGGCGTATGTCTTATCGTCTTGGTTTGGATTGACGAACTTGATGACTTCTTCGTCTTCTGAGTTCTTGTAGATGTATCTGATGGTGTCTAGGTTTTCGAAGACGATCAGGGTCTCGACGGCGCCCAGGTCTAGGGCCTTTAGGGTGTCGTCTACACCGTAACAGAACTTACCTGTGTCTTGTGAGATTTCGTCAAAGTAGGCGTCCAACAGTTTCTTTTCCTGGACGAACTTGACGTTTGAGAGGGCCTCTGCGGAGAGTTCGATGGCTTGGTTGAACCCGTTTTCCCCACCGTAGGAGATATCTACGATCTTGACGACCTTTGCGGCTAGTCTTTGGTCGAACAGTTCGGACTTGTTCAAGTCTGTCTTGAAATCGGCGGAACCGGCTAGGACCAGACCCTTGACGTTGACCTTGTCGTTGGTGATGAAGTTCTGTACTGCGACTTCTGCGACCTTTCTGACGTAGTTGTGTCTCTTTTCTTCTCTCAGACGGGCGAAACGCAGGGCGGATTGACCACCTCTACCGTGCTTCTTTGGCAGGTCGACGGTGAACTTGTGGAGGACTGTTCTGGTGTTACCTGTGAGCAGACCGAACAGGGAGCCTTGACCATCCATGACTATAAAACCGAACTTGTCATCTGCTTCTAGCAGTTCGGACAAGACTTCAGTGTGGAACTTGTTGTCACACAGGTACAGCGAGGTGTTGATAGGCTTGTATGGTTCGATGTCGAAGGTGACTCTTTTTTCCTTACCGTCTTCTGTGATCATGTCACCACAGTATAGGACCAGGCCGTTTGGTGGCAGTTTGTTGTACAGTTTCAGTTTTTGTTGTGTGGAGGTGATTGCAGATAGGACTGATAGACGGTTGACTCTTGACTTGATGTTTGAGGCGGTACCGTACTCATCGGTCAACATTTTTTGGATCATAGAGATCTGGCCCTTTGGCGGGATGACCAGGGAGATCATGGAGGTACCATTACCTCTTGCACTTTCTAGTGACTTGATCAGTTTCTTGACCTTCCAGATTTCGATGTTCTTTTCAGCTTCGGTCTCCATTGTGCAGTGGTTTTTGTAGAGTGGTGTGGTGTGGGTATGTAACCTATTTACAAATAGCAGTGGTGTTATAGGAGTATGTAGTGTATGTAGTGTGTATATATAGCATGAATATATGGGGTGTAGGGCATATACCATCGGTATGAGCTCTGCAATAGAGTGCAATCAATAGAGTGCAATCAGCATTGGCACATACAACAGAGCCAATAAAGAATTTCCAGGCCTTCGATGGAATGAAAAAAAAAAAATTTTCAGTTACACCCATGCACCGCTGTGAAAGAGGTGCGAACAAGTATAAATATATGAAATACTAGTGAGATTCAGGTGCATTGGTTTCTGATAGAGACCAGAGTGGAGATGATGTTGTCTAGTTCTGTCTTGGGCATTATAACGAAGTCCTGGTGTGGCATGGTTTGTTGTTGTGGATGTTGGTTGTAGACGTGTTGGTGTAGGGCAGTCTCTGAAGGGGTGGGGTGTTCTGTGTTATCGAATATGTATATGTACGATGCGTAGTGCAGTCTGTGGTTAGTTGCCATGTCTTTGTAGTCCGTTGGAGTGACTAGTGGTCTAAGAATGGAGTTCGTAGAGGGTTTCCAGTACAAGAAGACGTTCTCAGCGGGGGGCTCTGTCTGCGGCTTTGTCTGTGGCTTTGTCTGGTACAGATGGGCCTTTGGGAACGCCTGGTTTATCAGTGATTTCAAGAGTGGGGTGTCTTCCATTGTGGTAGACTGAGTCTTGCGAGTGACAGTGTTACCTCTGTAGATCAGATGCACGGGGTAGCGTTTCATGTTATAAGTATTTGTTGTGGGTGTGTGATATACGAGCTTGCCCAATTGTACTTACACAGTTGCACATGCACATACACATACACATATATATACACATACACATATACATACATATACATATACATATACATACCCATATACAGCTGGACAATACTCCCCTGGTTCCGTGTGCCAGCAATAAAACAGAAGCCCGCTTTTGTGACACTTGTGTGCGGGGTAACACATGGGCACGTTGTCAGGGTAACACCTGTGTGAATTATCAGGGTAACATCACCACCCAGTCACCACACTTCCCACCGGCTTCCACTGCAAATACACGCGCCCCACCCACACCCCACAACCACACCCGCCGCCCGCCAAATCCCGGTTTCCTTCCCCCGCTTTTCCGACCAACCACGTCCGCTTCTCCCACCACCACTCCGTACACAACGACACACACACACACAGAGCCTCCTCTGGGCTTCCTCTCCCGCACCCGCTTTCACGCCGCCCAAATACACGCCGCCCAGATCCCTCACATAATCAGGCAACCCGCCAATCCAGTCGCTGCTTATCAAACCCGCCAGATTATCTCAGCAACAAAAGAAACAACAGCAAAAGAAACAACATCAACAAAATCGCACAGCAACAACAACAACAACATATCACTTCACTTCACTTCTCTATCTCTCTATCTCTCTATCTCTCACTTCACACGCAGACAGCCCCAAATCAGCATCATGCTCTGCAAAGAGGCTGCACGCCCTCGTTCTTGTTCTCTCGCGTGTGCGGTATGCTCCGTTCGTGACAGCGTGCATCCCCCCCCCCCATCTGCTCGATCCAATCCACCACACCTTCTATATTTTTAATATAAATATACCATCCGTTTGGTTTCTTCTGATACACCAACTATCTCTTGCTTTCCCTGTTCTTTTCTTGTTTCCTTCTCTTATTTTCTCTTCCCTCATACCCCCAAGTATACTCATCGATACATCACTCTATCAAACATGTCTGCCATTCCAACCACCCAAAAAGCTATTGTCTTCAACGAAAACAACGGTCCTCTAGAATACAAGGACATCGCTGTCCCAACCCCAAAGGCTAACGAACTTTTGATCAACGTCAAGTACTCCGGTGTCTGTCACACTGACTTACACGCCTGGAAGGGTGACTGGCCATTACCTGTCAAGCTACCATTAGTCGGTGGTCACGAAGGTGCTGGTGTTGTCGTCGCCATGGGTGAATCCGTCAAGGGCTGGAAGATCGGTGACTATGCTGGTATCAAGTGGTTAAACGGTTCTTGTATGAACTGTGAATACTGTGAAACCGGTAACGAATCCAACTGTCCTCACGCTGACCTTTCCGGTTACACCCACGACGGTTCTTTCCAACAATACGCCACTGCTGACGCCGTCCAAGCCGCTAAGATTCCTCAAGGTACCGACTTGGCCGAATGTGCCCCAATCCTATGTGCCGGTATCACCGTCTACAAGGCTTTGAAGTCCGCTAACCTAAGAGCCGGTGAATGGGTCGCCATCTCCGGTGCTGCTGGTGGTCTAGGTTCCCTAGCCGTCCAATACGCCAAGGCCATGGGTTACAGAGTCCTAGGTATCGATGGTGGTGAAGCCAAGGAAGCTCTATTCAAGAAGCTAGGTGGTGAAGTCTTCATCGACTTTACCAAGTCCAAGGACGTCGTCGCCGACATTCTAGAAGCCACCAACGGTGGTGCTCACGGTGTCATCAACGTCTCCGTCTCCGAAGCCGCCATTGAATCTTCCACCAAGTACGTCAGACAAAACGGTACCACCGTCTTAGTCGGTATGCCAGCCGGTGCTTACTGTAAGTCCGATGTCTTCAACCACGTTGTCAGATCCATCTCCATCGTCGGTTCTTACGTCGGTAACAGAGCTGACACCAGAGAAGCTATCGACTTCTTCACCAGAGGTCTAGTCAAGGCTCCAATCCAAATCGCCCCATTGTCCCAAGTTCCAGAAATTTTCGAAAAGATGGAAAAGGGCCAAATCGTCGGTAGATTCGTTGTCAAGTGTGACTAAGTCAATCGATCTCACTCTGTGTTATCCTGATTTACTCAACATTTCTCTCTACAAGTTTATAAACATCTTTTGCAAGTGTATAAATTTCGTTCTCAACGAATAATGATTTATATAACGAACCGAACCTAAAGTATACTACATTATTATATTTTACACTGTTGTGTTATTACTATGTTGCACTTGTGCATTCCTCTGTAACATGCTCATTACACTCCCAGATGTTCACCCGGCCTCTGCTTCACCACAATCCCATGCGAAGAAAAAAAAACATCAACCAACTGGAAAAGTTGCTGAAAAAGAAGCACTCCCCCATACAAATCACTGCACTACTCCCTTACAACACAACACCAACAGCTATATAGTGCCCCCATCATAATGTTTGTAAAACAATTCCTCAGTGGGAGGGCATTGCCCCTGACCAGGAGCATCTCCCAAAGAGCCACCTCCCCGTCAGCGTGGACTGCACACACAAGAATCATTCCAAAACTTCCTACTTTCTACTCTGCAAACCCGCACCATGAAGACCACATGAACAGACTAGAAGCTCTCCTCCGCAAGTACATAAAACTCCCATCCCAATCGTCCCTCCTGCAATCACACGCCGCCACTGAAGCATCCGCTCAACCCGCGTTCAGCAAAAACCAGAACCACACAAGACCACTATGGCTCTCGTTCTCCCAATACACAGTTATGGGAGGCGGGTCCCGTCTGAAACCAACACAGTACTCGGAACTAGTGTTTCTGCTGAATAAACTGCACAACATCGACCCGCAGTTGACCAACGAAGAGATCAAAACAGAACTCGCAAAGTTCCACAGATCCTCCGCCTCAACCACAAACAACGTCAAACTCCCTTCCCTAGACGAGTTCGGCAGAAGCATGGCTGTCGGCAGGAGAAAGTCCTCCACAGCTAAGGTATACGTCGTCAGGGGCAATGGCGATGTCCTCGTCAACAACAGGCCGTTGAACGACTACTTCGTCAAGATAAAGGACAGGGAATCAATCATGTACCCGCTCCAGGTCATCCAGGGTGTTGGAAAGTACAACATCTTCGCAATGACATCTGGCGGTGGTCCAACGGGCCAGGCGGAGGCAACAATGCTCGCAGTCGGCAAGGCCCTCGTCGCTTTCAACCCACTGCTCAAGACAAGACTACACAACGCAGGCGTGTTGACCACCGACTACAGACGTGTAGAAAGAAAGAAACCAGGTAAACTAAAGGCAAGAAAGATGCCAGCCTGGGTCAAGAGATAGGTGCCCCCCCTCCCCCTCCCCCTCCCTCTATACACACTACGTACATGTAAATACAATAATACAACTAGACATGCCCTTCTGTATCACCCTCAAAATAAATCACTATCGACGTAGTGGATGAAATTTTTTTTCTTTTCTTGTCGCATAAAATTTCTCTGCACTGGTGAAATTTTGTTCTCATGGGCATCTCGAAATACAAAATAACATACACATATATACACAGCTTGATAGGTGAAACCCAACCAAAACCACACGTACACTTTAGGATCCCTTGGACGACACCCCCTCACCCCCGTCACTCCCACATAATTAAGCAGCAATGGATCAAGAAAACGAAAGAAGCGTCCGCAGACTATGGAGAACTTTCAAAACTGTCAAAGAGATGGTCAGGGACAGAGGATACTTCATCACACAGGAGGAAATCGACCTCTCCCTAGAAGACTTCAAGGTGAAATACTCAGACTCCATGGGCAGAGCACAACGTAAAATGATGTCCTTCCAAGCAAATCCAACCGAGGAAACCATAGTGAAATTCCCGGAAATGGGCTCCCTATGGGTAGAATTCTGCGATGAGGAAAGTGTCGGTGTCAAGACGATGAAGACCTTTGTTATACATATTCAAGAAAAGAACTTCCAGACCGGTATCTTCGTCTACCAAAATAATATCACCCCAAGCGCCATGAAACTGGTCCCTTCAATACCACCGGCAACCATCGAGACCTTCCACGAGGCTTCCCTAGTCGTCAACATCACACACCATGAACTCGTCCCAAAGCACATCAAACTAAGCACTGACGAAAAGAAGGAATTGTTGAAGAGATACAGACTAAAGGAATCCCAGCTACCAAGAATCCAAAGGGCTGATCCTGTTGCATTATATCTGGGCCTCAAGAGAGGCGAGGTTGTAAAGATTATTAGAAAGAGTGAAACCTCTGGTCGTTACGCAAGTTACAGAATTTGTATGTAAGAAGGGCAACAGGTATCTATCATTATATTTTATACTTCAGTATTTTCTCTCTTTCTCTGTATTTTCTCATATACTTTAAAAAATAACTAGATGTAATAAAACTACGACAGTTTATAAATGTAGACAATCAGTGCTTGCTCTTCATTCAATGGGAACCGATTTACTCCCGTGTGCTTGAAATATTCGCACACATGATTGCATCCTTGGTGCCGGTCCACCAGCTGACATTGCTCAATGCAACAGACTCGGGAGGACTGACCTCAACCCCACCATTACCTAAAAGCACAGACCCAATCGTGACAATTAAAGAATCTGTCAAGTCTTCTCTTAGTAATAGTTGATTTATGACAAAGGCACCTCCCTCAACCATAATAGACTCCAGTCCATACTCATTTTTTAACCGTTGCAGTAATACCTGCCAGTCAACTAGTCGATCCTCTGTATCAAAGCACAAATAACTAACTTCATCTTCTCTGACTCTTGGTTCACCCCGTACAACAACTATCGGCGACTTACCCATCCCACTCTTATAAAGTTCCCACATCTTAGAACCTGTAAACTTCCATTTTTGTGAAAGATCCAAAATTACAGGTCTTGGAGAGTCTTTGGCATAGTCTCTCCCTTCATCCTCGTCTGACTTATGCCATTTGCAATTTAAACCAGGATCATCCGCTATGACAGTACCAGATCCAATGAGGATACCAGCATGATGGTACCGCAAGTAATGGGTCATTACTTTTGTTTCAATATGTGATATAGCAGTTCGTATGCCAGGTCCTTTTGAAATCCTCGCATCTAACGACTGTGCATATGTCAGGGTCACGAACGGTTTGTTGTGATCTTTAGCATAAGGCAAATATCCTTTCAAAAATGACACTAGATCGGGTCTGAGGGGCTCTAAGGACATCCTATTCTTTGTAACTTTCTTGTTTGGTATTATGATCAATTGTATCTAAATATATAAACAAGGCAGGATGTTTTTCAACTTCAAAAAATATATATTGTACAGTGGGCCCAAGTTCATAGTATCGAATATTCGTTATCTATGTCGTGCCCTTTTTCGTCTTGATTTGTTGGGGTTGCCAATTGGGATTTAAATTGGGCTTGCTCAGCACGCCCTGGCTTATACTTGCTGTTTGTATTACGCTGGTGCTTGTTGCCTGACGGATGTTTACTGGTCGTAGTCCGTACTTCTTTATCGCTTGCTTCATTTTGTATGCCCTTCTCATCATTCATTGATGAGAGCAATTTATTTGCCTCGTACTCTTCCATTTCCAATTGCTTTGCTACCAATGCGTCTCTATGGCGGGTTTCTCTCACCTTCTGTCTTTGCACCCATAGTTGTTTCTCCAATTCGGGATCCACAGTATCATCATCATCGAGTAGCAATGTCTCTTGTAGCAAGTTCTTATCCGTGGTGTAATCATCGTTAATATGAGACAACACTTCTTCTCTTTTCCGTATCACCTCATTCTCGTATTTAACTCTCTTTAAAGCTTGGTCATGGGCCAGATTACTCGGATCAGACCTGCTCTTTTTAGTGTCTTTCAGATTGCGATTGTGCTTGGTTTGCTTCAAGAAAACAGGCCTATGCAATTGAATCTCGCCATCGCTCGAACTTTCTGAACTATCTGTACTACTTCCCTCGTCAGAACTCTCGTCGTCGCTGTTGTCGGCTGTTTTAGTATCATTTAATGAACTGCTGACTTGCTCATCTTGTTGTACAGAGGGCGGCGAAACAGCATTGGACTCTTCGTCAGATTCGGAAGAAGAACTTGATTCACTTTCATGTTCTTCAATATGCTTCCTGAAATGCCTTGGACCCATCACTACACTCTGTATATGTCTCTATATCCCTTGTCACGCTCTCTCGTAGTCCACTTCTTAATTTCATCTTCACACACTTCATTTTGTCGATGCCATTTTATCAATAAATTTCAAAAATATTCAAAACTAAACATACTTTTATGCACAATATATATATATATAACGTTACTGACACAATACTCTCTATATACTTTTCGGGGAACACTTTATAATCTCACCAATTCTCATATTTCTTAATACACCTCACCTTTTCTGGTAATGGTAAGGTTGGACTCTCCGGTAATATCAAGTGCTCAAAAACAGATGGGATGTACTTGGGGGTTAAACGGCCTAACCAGATCAGAGTCTGTGGATCATTTAGGTAAATTAAAACATTAGCCGCAAACTTGTGGCCTCCGACATGATTCAGGAACGATGCTACGACACCATTAGGCCTAAAGTCCGAGTTATCTCTATATAATCCTTGTGATTGGAACAACTTATCAAACACTCTTTTCATATAAGGTGCTGTCACCCCACACCTTTTGTCCCTAGTCATATGCGAACAGATGAAGACATATGCTCTTTCCTTGGCCTCAGAAATGTTAGGAAACCTTTCCATCAACATCTTCCTAGTCACTTCACGTTTTAAGAGAAGAGGAACCAACTCATCCAATGTCTCATCGACCTTATCACTTTGCAAATCGTTGATCCAGATGAAATAAGGCAATACCAGAACATTGTTTTTAGCACCTCTCATCACTTTAATATCCATGATATTAATAGGCATAGACGTGACACTGGTTGTCAATG
>PPOD03000176.1:0-11062 GCA_003708425.3 Jamesozyma rosinii
TGGGTGGATGCTTCCTTGTCTTTTCTTTTTCCTCAACGACGACTTGGTTATTGCGACGTCACTGACCAGTCTTGAGTTGTCTGTGAGTGATGGGTTTGTGTTGTTGGTTGACTTTAGGATGTCTAATGCAAGTGAAGATGACGATGACGAAGAAGACGATGAGGAGAACGAAAACGAAGAAGCTGAGTTCGAACCTGTGTTTGCGGTTTGGGATACTGGTGGATGCAGGTGGGAGGATGCAGGGGGCGAGGGTGACTTGTTCTTTTTCAGTATCCTCTTCATCTGTTTCAGCTTCCAGAGTGAGTTCTTCTCTATCATCTCTCCCAGGTCCCGTTTCTTCAGGATCGGTTTTATTATTGTGTCTTTGTCTGTTGTTGTGTTTGTATTTTTACTGCAGCTGCCGTCAACGAGGGGCCCATAAAGCCATGTCATGTCTGTTTGGTTCAGGTTGAGGATGCTTGTGCTGCTGTTGCTGTTGTTGATGTTACAGCTGTGGTTTTTGTTGTGTGTTCGTAGACTTACACCCGAAATGCTGCTGTCCAGTATGTTTAGCTTTGCCCATATTCTCCAGGAGATGTTTTCTAGTCTTCTGTTGTTGATCTTGTTGTCTGTGTTTTCGCAGTCCTTGTAGAAGCTCCTTTTCAGGAATTTGATGAACTTCCAAGAGCAGAGGATTTCGAACTGGTCCCAGTTGTAGTTCAGGTAGTCTACGTATATGAAGCTTTCTGATTTGACGAGGTTCAGGTTCAGGTCGAGATCGTCCTTGATGATGATGATGCTGTCCTTCGGCACGGATATGACAGGGATAGACTGAGACCGTTTCTTGTTCTTGAGATATTTGAACGTCTTGAACTTGAGCGACTCGTCGTCGTCATCGTCGTCGCCAACATTACCCGTGTGATTGCTTTTCTTTCCTTTGTGGAAGAAATGCAAGGAGCTGGTTCTTCTCAGGTTGAACGAGAACTTCTTAAACTGGTGGTCGTCCTCTGCTTGTATAGCCATCGAAACGCCTGGCCCCATATCTTCGTCGCTATCTGGTGCGATACCCTGTATGTCCACGTCTGCATCTGCATCTGCATCACCGGTCGACCGGAACGCATAACCATTCCCTTTGCCTCTAGCACCAGCGATGCCGCTGAACCCAGGCAAGTGTTGTATATTCTGTATATTTGTAGTTGTGTTGATAATCATATTGGTGGGGTGTGTGAATACTGTGGTCCCTTGTTCCCTCTAAAAGATGATAAAAGTGGTGTGTGTGTGTGTGTGCTTGTATATATATATGTGTATGTTGTCTATTCTTGTTGTTCTTTTCTATAGTCCTTATCCATGAACCATTACCATGCACGTACAGGTCCGTATGTGAGTGTGTCTAATGATCCTCCCGTGTTGCTTGCACCTGATATAGTCTGTCTTGCCACTGGGGCTTCCCTCCAGAGTCCCCTCCAGCGTCCCTCTTTCTTATATAAGAATTCCTTGATGCGGGAATCCCCGGGTTCGTGCAGCGCGTATAAAGCCGTGTGGGGCCCTGGGCACGTGATGCGGGGCCAATCAACGGGGGGAGGGGGCCCTCTGTTCGAGTCGCAGTGGGTCCTGGGGCAGGCAGGGATGGCTAATGTATACATGGATGTTGGATGAGAAGGTGCATATGTACATAGGTATGTGTATATAGGGGCGGGGCCAGTGGGCGGGGCATGGCGGGGCTTGGCTTGGAGGGGCACGACTCGCTTAGTAGTTCTTGACGGTGTTGAAGAAGGTCTTGCCTTGGATCTCATGCAGCTGGAGTTCTAGCTCAGAGGGGTTTCTGGAGCCGTCTGCACCTGCAAGGGCCCCAGCGCCCCATGCGGAGCCACCGTGGACCTCGTTTATGTTGGTCAGTTCTGGAAAGGCGCTCTTGTAACCCAGTGGGACGTAGATGATGCCGTGGTGGGCCAGGGTCGACAGAGCGTTCATGATGGTGGACTCGTTGCCACCACCGGTGCCGGTGGACACGAAGATCCCAGCAGTCTTGCCGTGGAGGGCACCCTTGGCCCACAGGCCGCCGGTAGCGTCCCAGAAGGACTTCCACTGGGCTGGGAAGTTCCCGAATCTTGTAGGAATGCCGAACAAGAACGAGTCGTAGTCCTCGAGAGTTTCCCTCGAGGCAATTGGGTAGTCTGGCTTTGGGGCACCGCCTAGCGCAGTGACGACCTCAGGACTGAGGGTCTCGGCGACCTGGTAGATATCTGCGTGGCCCCCTGCGGCCTCGACCCCCTTCTTCTCAGCTTCGGCAAGCTGGGCAGAGTGTCCGTACAGGGTGTAGATAATAATAGCGACTTTCTTAGGCATAGCGAGTGTGTGTTGGTGTTAGTGTGGTGGTATGCTGTTAGTGTGGTATGCTGTTGTTCTGGCTCTTGTAGCAGTTCTCTGCACTGCTGTGTGTTTAAAGCTGCGACTGTTCGAGTTCCAGGAAGGAGAAACTCCAGATTGTCGCTGCGGACGGTTCGGCCGAAACGTATTCGGGTAACGGCGATTGTATACAGAAGTATATAGGAGTATAGATAGAGCAGTGGATAGTATTAACGATGAGTTTGTTATTGTATGTATGTATGTAGGGCTGCATTTACATTTTGAGGAGGGTCTTGGAGGTCATGGTCTCTGTGGCAGGGACTACGTTTGGGATCTTGTAGATGCTGCCCCCTGCGGTGTCCGTTTCGCCGTTGGCGTTTGCTCTCTCCAGCTCGGTGATGAAGTGGTTGCCGGTTGTCACGTACAGGTCCTTGCCGACAGCGACGCAGCAGGAGATTCTTGGGGTGTTCTTTGGCAGCAGGATCTCCTTGAGCAGGTTGTTCTTGGCGCTGAGGTCGTACACCTGGATTTTGCTGGTGGACCAGACGCACGAGAACAGCAGGCCGCTGTCCTTGTGATATGCGCTTCCATCTGGCTCTGGGGACTCGAACCCGGCGTTGGACTTCTTGTAGTCGATGAATGCTTCCTGGGTGTCCTTGAGGATGGTGTTGGTGATGAAGTCGTACTTGCACCTCCATAGCGCGTGGTTCAGCGAGTCTGTGATGAAGATGTAGCCGTTGTCGGTGTCCCAGTGGATGGCGTTGGGGATCGCAATGTCGTCCCAGACCAGCTCGCAGGTCTGGTCAGCAATGGAGATCCTCAATATGCAGCCGTCCTCGTTGGTGGCTGGACGGTCGAAGTCGTTCATCAGGCCGATGAAGATGTACTTCCCGTCTGGGGAGATGTCCCCGTCGTTCGATCTCAGCCTGTACAATCTCTCGGCTGTGAGGTCCTTGCATGTCTCGTATAGGATCAGGTACTCCCACTTGCCTGTGGCGAGGTAGCATTGGCCAATACCGAGCTTACCCCCGAACAGGACCCTACCGGGGTGGGTGTCGCTTGGGAAGATGACCCCGATGGACTCCTTCTTGTCGTTGGAGGCTGGGTATGGGATCTTGGCCTCTGGGTCGTAGGTCTGCTTATTGATGGTGGCGAACGAGTGCTTCTTCTCGCCGTCACTGCTGATGTTTGTCATCTCGTGGATCTCAGCCTTGTAGATGTCGATCCAGAACAGCGAGTCGTTACGGGCGTCATATGCAATCCCCTCGCTCAGTCTCATGTCGTCCGCATGGAAGAATGGTTTCATATCCTGGCAATCAATAGTCTCGATCATGTTGCTTTATATGTATGTATATACAAGGGTTGTTGTGGTTGTTGTGGTTGTGGTTGTGGTTGCGATTGTTGTTGTGTTGGTTGTAGTTCTACACACGCTTGGCCAGTTATAGTAGTAGTACCAGTCCCCCCAATTGACCAACACCGGAACGAATTCCCACACCCTTGCCCTCCCAGTGTGCTCCTTTTATTCCATTCAGGTCTCGAGGCTCTTGCCAGATTCCTTCACCAGTTGCCCTCGCTTCCCATACACGGCAAAAATTTGAGTTGTTTTCAGGGCCGAAAACGGTTCGTAGTCACAAGGCTGCAAACGCAAATGCAGCAAAACAAGACACAGCAGCACCCCAGGTACGCAGCGTTTTGCCCCTTGTAAAAGAGAGAAGGAGACGAGCCTCCGGAAGCACATCACAGCAACTCCAGTAGCCAAACCAAGGAAGCTACACACCCCCACTGTCGTTCCGGTTGCTGCAGTTGTTTCTCTTTCGCGTTCTCTCTCTGTGTGTGTCTGTCACTGTCCTGCAAGACCCCATATAAAGCCAGCTACGTCTAACATCTGCCCAAGAGACATCGTTCGTGTAGTCACCGTCCCCACACATACACGTACGCATACGCATACACGCACACATACACGTACACATATATCCCTCTGCATCTCTGTTCCGTTCGAAAGTTTCAGCATGAACTACATGAATTACGGTTACGACCAACAACAGCAACAGCAACAGCAACAGCAACAGCAACAGCAACAGCAACAGCAACAGCAACAGCAACAGGCATCACTAGACGTCTCGTTCGGTGGTCTGTCTTTTAATAATGCCAACGCATCATCCAGTCCAAACTACTACAATACCCAACAGCATCTACAATCACAAGTACAACCCCAATCACATCCCCATCCGCATGCTCAACAGCCGCAGACTATGGAGTCCCTACAAGCAACGCTACAGATCAAAGAGACCCAGATAGAATCGCTGGAGGCAGAGATCCAAATACTCAAGAAGCTGATACTGCCCTCCCCCGCATCAGCAGCTGCAACTGGGGGCCCTGTCCCGGCCCCGGCCCCGGCCCCTGCCGTAGCCACTGCTACATCTACGTCCATATCTGCTAATGCTACTACTGGGTCTGATATTGGTGAAAATGCCACAGCTAGTGCGGCTAGTACCACTGTTGCGGACAGCACCACTTCCTCGTCCTCCGTGCCAGCATCCCTAGAATCACCAGACTCCAGCATCCCGGTGCCAAGGTCTGTCGAGATCATATTCCAAAAGCTGTCGGCTGCCCTCTCCGAGAAGGATTCCGAGCTGTCCAAGACTCGGGAAACACTAGAGGCCCTGATCACAGCCATCGCACTCGACCCCTCGTCCTCCTCCACGAATAACGCCATGACAAAGAACGGGAGGTACGACACAGAGACCGTTTCACACAAGATTATCTGCAGATTGGAAAAGCTCACCGCCGAGAACAAGGAGATGGGCAAGATGCTCGCATACGGAAGAGCACAGGAGCTACTGATCGATCTCAACCTGCAAAGGATCAAGAACAAAGAACTTCAGCAGCAACTACAAGCCAAACCGCAACAAAAATAAAATCGCGCCTGCTGACCATCGTGCATCTGACCCATTTGACCCATTTCCTCTTCCTTTTTGCTTTCACTTTTGCATACTTCTGGCTCATACCCCCGTATATAGCAGCTATATAACTCTAAATACACACGTCCACACATTCTCACATGCCTTGGTATCCAACACAACAGATTGTGCCCCGGAATCAATTTTTGTCCCCAACCCCCATCCCCAGAGGACTCGCAGCACTTGCATCTTACGTACACACAAATACAACTACAACTACAACTACATACACACAACTGCACCATTCCATACCAGCCGGTGCACACCCGATATATTCTGCACAAACGTCATTGGTAACCAGATCTGGATTAGATAACACACATCCTTACACATCAGCTGGCATGGGCCGGGACCCACCAACACAACAACAACCACCAACCCTATTCCAATATTGGCTCAACCATTTGGGTGCTTGCACAACAGGGCACAACGCTCGAGCGTGTAGTGGGGTGCTGCATGGATATCTTATTATGGGACCTGGTTCTATTAATGGACCCGCAGAAGGCAGAACGCCGGAAACGGAAACGGGAACGGGAACGGAACGGAACGGAACACGGACAGCGAATCAGAACGGAGATAATAAAAAAAAAGGCGCTGGGGTCGTGGAAAAAGAAAAGGTCGTACCCGGATTCGAACCGGGGTTGGTCGGATCAAAACCGACAGTGATAACCACTACACTATACAACCGCAAATTGTTGAAAATTTGGATTTTTTGCGTGGTTTATGAGAGTCAGGGTTTGAAATCTTGAAATGTCGTATTACGGGAATTTGGGGATGAATAAGGGAGGGTAGGGTCTTTTTCTTTCAAGTAGGTAGGTTTATTTTAGGTTTGGGTACCGTTTCCATGCATTTTTATGAATTATTTGATTTTTGTTTACGTTTTGTACGTGATATACGTCTTTCCCATTATTTCAAAATATATTAAGAAAATTAGAGAACTATTAAAACAAGACTCAAATTGATGTCGTGCATTATTAGTAGAGTATGATAAGAAATATATACCATTATATGCTCTAATACACACATCTCAGAAAGGCATCAGATTTATAATTTACCGAATTCATAAATTTTTGAAGATCGAACTACTGTAATATCTTACAACATACCATGGAATGGACTTTCACACAACTTTCTAAAATGTAGAACCCCTCCACCTTTCTCTTCATACTATCTTTTATTATTCAGCACATCCCTTATATAAGATATAAAAGCCCAACATTGAAACAACTCTATACACCATCTTCTCAAAACAATATTCACATTTTCACCCACACAATCAAGTAAATTATAAAGAAACCACTATTGAAGAGACTTTTATACTTTTGCTTATTTAAATATTATATAAATATTATATAAATATTATATAAATTCATCTAATTATCGATTAAAATTATCGAGGGCCTGCTGGAATGCTTGATCCCATTCCCACATATACTGACTGTCACCTTTCTGGGCGATATATTGGGCCCTACGCTGTTTGACCCAGGAATGCCATCTCCCCAGACGAGAATTCCCAAAGTTCACAAACGCCGTTATATCAGAACACGCAGTTCTCATACCATCTTCAAAACGCCAGAACTCAAAGTTTCCACCACCATTGTTTCTCCAGTAATTAACATGTTCGTTAATCAGACCCCGAATCTTATCTTCGGTAATACCATTGCTAGGATGTTGCCCTCTAACCATCAAATTTCCCTTGTTCACCATTGGAACCAGTCCCCATTCACCACCATCACCCCACTGGAATTGCAAAGTCCAGAAAAACCACCCCCAACTGGCTGCGTTTGCAAACACTGCAGTTTCCTGTAGACCATAGCGGTGAACATAATCGTCACGATTCCCTGGAGACTTATCCCAGGTCTGTTGGTCAAGAACACACGAAAATTCCCCAATCACAAAGTCTGCTTTATCCTTTGGTAGATTAACACTCTTTGGCAGGTCGTCTATAATTTCATTTGCATTCTTTTGCTTGTCGGCATCTGAAAAACAACGGTACACATGCGTATCAATAATGACATTGGTATCCAATTGATTCTGACTTAGCCAATCTGACCATTGATCTGGCCACCAACCATCGGAAATGATAATAGGTAAGTATGCATCAGTCTGCCTTATGGAATTGATTGCCATTGAATAATACTTCTTTTCATTGCTTCCACTGTTATCAAAAGCTGCTTCATTGACAATTTGCAAACCAATTACGTTAATATTTGGAGTGCAAACATCGTGTGCTATAAATGGCAAAATTTGTGTGGCCATTACATTAATGTAATTATTGTTTTTGAAAAACGATGGTGGATTGTGTACAATACCACTGTGAGAATCACCATTCGCACCGCCTGGCAATCCGTGTACATCAATCAAAATACCAATATTATGTTGATTAGCCTTTGCAATTAAACCTTTCAAGGCACCCCAAGCATTGGCTTTCTGGTAGACCTCTTGTAGTGGCTGAAATGGCAGTCCGTTCAAGAACCCCCCGTTATTGACATGCCAGTAGCCAACAGGAACTCTCAAGGCTGTTGCACGTGCTGTATTACTTAGCCAATCCCAATCAATTTTCCCAATGTAATCATTATAATGCTGTTCCAATTGTCTAGCAGCGGCATCGACACCGTCCTTCTGAACTATTTTCGAAACGGCTTCAAATTCAGAGCCACCACCACCAGCCTTGTCAAAGACATCGTTGTATATCCAGGACTCGAGAACAAACAGCGATCCCAGATTAACACCAGTATTATAACGGTTTCTATAAACCGCACGAGCATCCAATGTACCCACGTCTGGAATAGTTATATAGAACCCATTAGATGCGGACGCATTATTGCTTTCAAACTTGCTGCTCAATGATTTAAAGAACCCCATGACAATACAGATACGGTCTTATTGTTCTTTGCAGTTTCCTTTGTGATATAGTTTGTATTCGAATGCTTCCAGTGATGATCCTCCTTCAAATTTAACCATCGAGGTTCAAAAAGACCCCTAAATGTCAAAAACACAAAAACAAAAAAGTAATGAAGGATGCGAGGTTCGAACTCGCGCGGACACCGTCCAACAGATCTTAAGTCTGCCGCCTTAGACCACTCGGCCAACCCTCCTATAATTTTATAATTTGAAAGTTTTTAAAAGTTGGCCTTTAAAACTGCAAAAATTAAAAATTAAATGTATGAATTACATGGATTATACAGCTTGTTCCACCCCCAAGTGAGTGTTTTCATATTCTCAAATATATTATGCGTTGTATGTGGCAATTGATGTGAATTTCCGGTTAAAATTTAAAAGTGGTTGTTGATCATGACCACCGACGCGAGTCTATACATCATTCCTATCCTAGAATCATCATAGAATTGAATAACTGTTGGAACTGAATATCTATCAGCTCGGGAGTCGATTATAGTGTTGTTCACAGGAACAAGAATAACATGCCCATAAATTTAGAGAATCCAGTGTAAGACTGATTCCGTTAATCTCAAGTTTTATGATATCTAGACAGCCTGTCATTTTACTCCAACTGTGCTGTTTCATGGTATAACAACAGTTGCAATCGTGGCTGATTTCAACCTCACCAAACACAACTCTTTATGCCATGTTGGCTGCTCAAAGAAGCCATACATTTAAACGGCTAGGGCAATATCTTGGCTGGGCATTCAACAGTTTCCCCGCTTGACGGTTCAAGCTTAGATAACGGATCGCGTCGTAATGTACGCCAAATGAGGAACTAAACCGCACTAACTATCGATCTCTGGTACCTTACCCATTCGTTTCAATCTATCTTTAGAACACGAACCTAATAAACGAGCTGTACAAGATAAAGGGCCCATTCCCCATTCACAACCACCAAATATCGTAAATGACATGCTTCCATAGAACAGCATTAGCAACAGAGAAGAGGCTGAGCAAATGTCGTGAGTTCCAGATCCATACACGCACCCGTTTGTTTGTTTACACAAACACTAAATCTGTGCAAAACGTCCGTTGTGGAAATAGAAGGGTTCTGGAAACACACAAGCCTTGATTAAGTTGGCGTGGCAGACAAATGGCCGTTCAATGACCACCGTATAACTGCTATACCAAGAATTCCGGCCCTGCCAGCTGTCGTTCCTGTTGCTCCTCTGTTCTTCCTGTTCTGTTCTCTTTCCGAATCGAGTGCATTTTTTCCGCAGGGCGGTGCATCGCTTTGTTTTGATTTCTAAACGACGTGGAAAAGTTTTTCACTAACTGGTGAACAATGGCACATAACAGCAGGTGCAACACATGCAACCACAAGAGACCATCGTTCCTTAAGCATTTTCGCGTATGCATGGAGTGGGACCGTGTGTTCTCTAGCAGCTGGAAGTCCCTGTCACTTATCTCGTTTCATTTTGATGCGTTGATACTGTGCTGGAACGATAGATCGCCGACTGACACTTTCGGCTGTTGAGCTTTACCTTATCGATCTTCGTTCAGTTTCGTTAAAAGATGTACGAGTGAGCGACAGAGATACTGTTCGTAAAAATCTTGCATCAATTAGCTCTTAGCATCGAGTCTCCTGCACACTGGAGTTGCGGCATGCGAGGGTCCACCTTTGAGTCAATTCACATGGCATACTGGATGGCATAGCATGCACCTCATCTGTCTCGTTTAACGGCAAACACAACAATAAAACCATATCCAAGGCAAAATACTTCAACTCTCTGCCCCTCTTTAGATGTGTCTAATTAATGATCTCTTTGCAATATACGGGGAACCACCAGCCTGCATGACTTTCTGAAGTGTGCTAGTTCGTAAAAGAAAATAAGCAATATCCCAGTATGTCACATACTTGATCTTTAACATCGAATAAATAAGTATATATATATGCATGCCAGAGGACTGGCCTATCCTGGTGCATCTTGATCTGTGCCAAGTCTTGCTATCTGATATTTTATTCTGTCATCCATATCGATAACGTACGCAAACACAATGAACCCAACTAACTACTCATCCCAAACCCAATTCTTAACACTACTATCAAACGATGTGCCATCTCAAGAGTCTCTAAAAGTGGACAACCGCGGTGGTGTTCCCGTTTTAGTCTCGTATGCTATCACTAACGACTCCACGCCATCGCTGGAGAAGAAGTTTCAAACTCTACTTCCACTTGTAGTGCCAAACTCACAAACTATCGAAAATGATTTGAAAGTTCTGCTCAATAGATACGCATTTGAAAGCACTCCGTTATATAGCAAACCAACCGGCCCAAACACACCACCAAGAATGGCACAGAAGCCAGTCATTTCTCCAAAGAGTGCCCAAAACACTCCTCTTTGTTCTGAGTTCAAACCTGAACTGGCAGACACAGGACTGATGACAGTGGCCAGCACAACACCACTGTTCAACAAGAGAAAGGGCGAGATCTACGAGGGAGTCGGTAAGCAACCTATCGTCATGAAACTGCACAACCTTAACAAAAAATACCAGTCACACAGAAGAATAATACGAACAACAATGGTAACAAAGCGCCGCCACCACATTTGCAAAACATGCTCCATGGCATTCACAACATCTGGCCACCTCTCCAGACACAACAGGATTCACACAGGCGAGAAGAACCACCTGTGCCCTTACGACGGCTGTGCTCAGAAGTTCAGCAGACACGACAATTGCGTACAACACTACAAAACCCATCTAAAGACGAAGAATGCCCAACAGTAACTTCAAGCCCTTCAATTACATAAACACATTTATAAATACCCTAGATACACACCTTCAATATAATATATTCATTATTTAATACAGAAACTTTTCTTGTTACCCCA
>PPOD03000177.1:0-13939 GCA_003708425.3 Jamesozyma rosinii
AACTGCATCGTTTAAACTACTAACAGCTCCTTTTTCATCAATATCCTTTGCAATCACTTGTTTCTTTGCTTTTCTAACATACTTTCTCTTTTTCTTTTCTCTCTTCTTCACCTCTTCATCCCAGTACGACTTGTCCTCAACTTCCATTATTGGCGTTACATTCCATGTTGTGGATAATATATACTCCACTATTTCGTTCGGTTTAAATTTGAGTTTTTGTCTTTGTTGTAGGGCCAATCTTGACTGTTTCTTTGATAGCTCCTGCTCTTTATATTTGTTTAAACTTAACAAGTTGTATTTTTCTGTCTCCTTGGCAATCTCCAACCTGTCTTCTTGCGTGAGGGTATATTTCACAATCTTTTCTCTGTTCTTACGCAGTTTCTCTTGTATGATCTTACGCTTTTCTTCAGCCTGAGACAGCTTTTCATAGACCATTAATTTATTTGCCACTACTGATGATCTCTTCGACGTACGCCTCTCATTTTGCAGTAAACTTTCTGGTCTTAACATATCGACCGTGGATTTTCTTCTTTTTGTAGGCTGCTCAGCTATACTTTCGTCATTGGTAGTCGTGTCTCTCCTCTTGATGATCTTAGAGGCGTTTCTTTTTGACTGTTTTCTTTTCTTTTGTAATCGTTCCTGCTTTCGTAACTCTGCTTCTTCATCTGATTCTTCTTCTTGGTTTTCATCCTCTTCTGATTCACTGCTAAACATCATATCATCCTGTTGGACATTATATTTTGGATGATCATCCTCTTCTGCATCCTCTTGGGTATCTTTCGATTTCCGGCTTTCTACATCTGACTCTGCCTCAAATTCTTGATCATCTTCATCTTCCTGGAATAATAGATCTATCTCATCATCATCTAATTGCTCAGTTGTCTGCTGTATCTCTTGTAATTCCTGCTCCAGCAGCTTCTTCATTTTGCTACCAGCGTTCGAACGACGCTGTCTAGTGTTCATCAAAAACTCTTGTGTCTCCCCTTCATAATCACTATCTAGTAACTCATCCATATCGAATATTAGTTATGACTCCAGTTCTTTACTAGCCTGTATCCCCATGTACTTATAGATCTGCTCTATGTATACTCTTTGACATGTTTTTATTTGTTTCCACATTTTTTTCTATCTATGAAAATAGAATAGCCATACAAAAACAGTACAATTATCGATCTTATCTGTAATAGAAAAGTACATAGCCGTACATATATACATACATATACAAATATAGATTGTTATTATCTATTGGGCCCCTTCCAATTCTTTGTCAGCCTTTGCTGATTCAGGTTCTTCATCGACAAACTGCGGTACGCTGCCTGACAAGTACGATGGAATGCTCTGCTCATTAGTCGAGTCTAGCAGGAGGTCATTTGTGTCCGCATTACTATAGCTCATGAAATCGTCTTCAGCGAGTGCATCTAGTTCTGCATCCAGTTCCCCCTCATCGATATCATCAATATCCAGTGCGTTAGAATTCAAATTCAATGCTTCTTGCAGTTCTTCTCCCTTTTCAATCAACTCTGCCATTTCATCTTGCATGTCTTCCAGCTTATCGATATCAATTTTCCCGTACTGGGATTTCAAAGCCATGTTACTCTGTTTCATTGCATTCACACTAATCATTGTATTTTGCAACGTGTCGCTCATCATCTGTGCCTGAGTCATTGACCACTCCTGGTTATCCAGCGATTCTCTCATCTGTTCTAATTTCTTTCTTTTGTTCAGCAATTTCAATGCTTGTGCTCTTAAAGGTTTTTTGCCTGCAGGTGAACGCATATTACTCAACTTCTTCTGAATAGTTTGTAGTTGCATGTTCAGCTGTGCTATCTGTGTATCTAATTGCGACACCCTCGATTGAAGACCCTGTTGCGCTTGGGTCATCGCCTGCGTGGACTCCTTCAGCATCTGATCATGGCTCTTTTTGTTACCATATCCAAATATTCTATTCATTCTCCTCTATCGTATGTATTATTATTGTCCTTCTGCCTTTGTGCTCTGATAGGGCCTCTTACAGACTCAACACTTCCTGCTTATATCCCATACAGTTGAGCTTTGAATGCCCCATGAACTTGTTTAGGGCTTTGCTGGAAAAAAAACAAGGGCTTCTCAAAACGCTCTATAATAATACTATGAAAAATAATACGCTTAGAAACCAAGGCAGAATAGAAGAGAGTTTGAACAGATGCTTGAATATGTCTCTAGAGAGAGGTGCATAATGATTTATATACAGTATTGAACAGCGAATTGCTGCATCCCATTGCTATTTTGTGTCTATGTGTTATGCGTTAATTGTGTTACCTGTTATAGTTACATATCTACAGATTCATATATAAAAGAGTTGGTATTTAGCAGTTGGATGATGGGATGTATGCCGCATCTCTGACAAGACTTAGTTGGCCCTCTGTTTTATGTATGCAGCAAGGTCGTCGATAGTAATTAATGGGATGTTAAACTTCTTACCAAATTCTTTGCAATCATCCAGCCTCATCATGGAACCATCTTTGTCGTTGACCAGTTCACAAATGACACCAACTGGTTGTAATCCACTCAATTCACATAGATCAACAGCAGCTTCGGTGTGACCACGTCTCTCTAAGACACCGCCGTCAACGGCTCTTAATGGACATATGTGCCCTGGCTTTAGGAAGTCCCTGGCAGTTGACTTTGGATTGGCTAGACCCTTGCAAGTCAAGGCCCTGTCGTGTGCGGAGATACCTGTAGTGGTGCCTTCTGCCACGTCAACTGTGATTGTATATGCTGTACCGTGTCTGTCGTCGGCAGAGGATTCGAATTTCATGCTGGATCTTAATAATGGCAGGTCTAGTCTATCAGCAAACTTGTTGCTCATTGGGGTGCAAACATACCCGGAGGAATGGCGGACGAGGAACGCTAGGTCCTCTGTAGTGACGTTTTCTGCTGCGCAAATTAGATCACCTTCATTCTCACGGCTTTCGTCGTCCATCACAATGACGAACTTATTTTGCTTGAAGTGCTCAATGGCTTGGTCAATAGGCATAAATGTAGTGCTGGACATGCTTGTATAATAACTGTATTGTAATGTAGTGTGTGTGTTTGTGCTGGGTTATGAGATCCTTGCTGTTATTGAAATGAAATATTATTACAACACAAATTGTTTCCCCTTTATATATATTTTTCTTGTATGCTCAAGATTTATTTCCAGAAATTTCAGACTCAGAAAGTGACAAAAAATATATATATATATATATAAGTATTGGGATAAATGGAGTGTGAAGGAGTGTCACTTACATAATGTCCTTTAACTTATAGATATATATGGAGGTTAAGACATTGGCTGATGATCCGCACTCTCACTGGGAAGAGTGCTAGCTTGTGTAGTTGCGGATCCGCTGTCCAACCGTGGGTGTCCGCTCGAATGGACTGCCATATTTTTCAGTTGCGAAAAGTTGCGACGGAACGAGCAAAAAAAGGCTGTTCCGGACGGAGCTTACTAATGCTTTATTCAGCTGATATGCCCGTGTGAACAGAAGTTGCCGTTGATAAGTCTATGAAAGAGGTTCTACATCCCATGGAGGAGGGCAGGATGAACAATATTGGCAGGTATCCATCAGATTTGATTATTCAGAGTTAGTTAATCTTTAGTTCCACGCATGCGGCTTCGTTGCTATCGGAGCCGAGAATAACACAGGGCATGCTGGATTCGGTTGTGCTGTGACACTCAGCCAGGCTGAATGTGGTGAATTTGCCGCATGAGAGATCGGTATTCTTGATGGTGAGGACGATGGATGGTGGCGATACACGCTCCCACTTTGCTGTCCTTAACAATGTGTGATCTTGTGTGGTTGGCTCGTTGGATCTTGTACCGACTTTTTGCAGGAAGAATTCAATTACGTAAAACGCATCTAGTGTTAAAGCACATGCTAGCCATCTGGGCTCTTGGGCAACTAGCCATGCTGCCGAAATGACGGGGTTTCCTAGGTCAATCGTATCCAACTTGACATTGTTTCTTGTATCGAAGAGAGCGCACGTCCAATCGAGCGAGCTTGAAAGCAACAGGCCGTCGTTGTTGAACGAGATGCTTGTGACTTGTGCTGAATGGAATAGTCGACCTGAGCTGTTCTGTGGGTCATCTTCTTCAGTCTGTGCATACGGTAAGAATCCGTAGTTGTTTGTGGAGAGAGGCAGCTTCGTACCGTCAACATCTTTCAGGAACACTTTGTAAATGCCACCGTCTTCTGCCCCGATGAAGAGACAATCTTCGTCAAATGGGGAGCCGGCTAAGGCGCTTATTCCTACTTCTCCGCATAGGCTCAGTCTAGACAGGTATTTGTAGAATAGTGCCTCGTTAGGATTGTTGTTGTTGTTGTTGTTGCTTATGAAATTAGTGATGGCGGGTGGGGATAGGGTGACCATTCCTAGCTCGTTTTTGGTGATCGAGGTTGTGTCCTTGTATATTGTCAAATCGAGGGAGCTAAGTATGTTTATGGATCCATCTGTGGTTGCGCATATGAGCTTGAAGGTTGTTTCCCATAGTGCGAAGATGGCGCCGTTTCCGGAATTGTAGTTTCTGGAAATCATATTACGTTCTAACGATGTAGGGTGGTTATCTCTATCTAGTTTGTATCTTAGTTCGTATAGGATAGTCTTTCCCCTTGTTGTGGTTAGCAGTACAGAGAGGATGTTGCTTGTGGGTGTGTCTAGTGGTTTGTTCTTTCTTAAGATGACACAGCGTGTCAGTAACTGGCCCTTGAATTCCAGCTGGTCGATGATTTTGCCGCTGGACAGGTCGACGACGTATACATATGAGTGGTTGATTGATTTTGTGGTGAGGACATCTGGCATGCTGGTGTTCTGGTGTTCCTGTGGGCGGGACTGGTATAGGATGACAGAGATGTTTCTGGCTGGGTCGTGGTCGATATTGATGCAATAGGATCTTATGTTGTGTTGATCCGGGAGTGGGCCAGCAAACTTATACAACTGGTGGAATTGGTGGCTTCTGTGAGAATCTTGGAGTGTATTTTGTGCGTCTATATGTGTGTCTGTGGTGAAGCTTGTGAAGTTGATGGAGTTTTTCTCATTTTCTACTACCAGAGGCTGGAGTGGTAGAGGGGTCGGACTTGGTGTGTGACGGCCGTGTATATTGTCATCATGAGCTGGTTGTGGGGTAATTTCTTGTTGTTGTGACGGTGTCAGCTGGTGCGTTGTATATTGTGCAATGGGTTGGGGTTCTGTTTGAACTGCCTTGTTGTATGTGATTACTTGCGAGAGTTGTGCACTATCGTGTGTAATTGTTGGGGCGTCGTTATTTGTAGTTTGAATATGCTGGTCTGTCTGGATGGCCACTTCGACCATCTGTTTATGTTGCTGTTGTTCTTCTTGTGCGGGAAGGGTGTCATCGGGAGGGTGTCTTAGGAGGTGGTTTGCGAGAGAACCCTGACTATGACTAGCAAGTTGCCTGTTGCGTTCACGAAATTGGTTCAATTGCTGTCTCTTAGCTTCCAGCTGTTTGAGTCTGTCCATGTTGAGGGGTGTGTACTTGGGGTGTGCTCGTCAAGGGCCGTCTGTGCATGTGAACATATACACAGATGCCTGTGTACATTTTTTTAATATTATTAGAATGGCAGACAGGTAAACGCGTCAAGGTTATGGGAAATGGTGCAGATGAAAAATATCAAACATGTAGAAAGAAGAGTAGAGTAGAGTAGAGGAGAAGAGGAAATGATATAGGTTAGTAGTACAAAACAAAACAAAACAAAACAAAACAAAACAAAACAAATACTAGTATAACAGTATATCAAACACAAACTATGGACGTTGATATTGAGGACATTCTTGCGGAGTTAGACAGGGACACCACAGCAGTGAACTATTCTGAGCAGATTGGCGGGACGGCGGACAGCGGGAACTCTACTACGATGCTGAATTCGTCGTACCAAGGCAATGAGAAAGGCAGGTACACGATGCTGGAAGGGGTTGTATCACCAGAGAAGGACTATGAACAGCTGATGACATGCTGGCGGAATGAGCGGTGTGCGCCTGAACTGCTGGCGTACCCGCACAAGCTGATGTCGCGGATGCTGTTGCGTGTGCAGGAGCAGATGGAGCGGTTGGAGCTTATATCTATGGAGTTTATGGATAATCCTGATGCGAGCGGGGCAAATGGTGGTGGCAACAGTGGTAGCGGGAACCGTCCTGCGAACAACAATAACATGCTGCCGCTGTTGTGCATGGAAGCCGAACTTGAACGTGTGAAGTTTGTTCTGAGGAGTTATGTGCGGTGCCGCCTGTCTAAAGTGGACCGATTCACGCTGTACCTGAGACAGTTGGGGGAGCAGGCTGAGCAGGCTGAACAGGAGGGAGAAGACAATCTGGGTGGGATAATGTCTCTTGGGGAACTTCTATCGCGGGAGGAACTTGAGTACCATCAGAGACACTTTGCTATCCTTTTGAAGCTGCTGAACAATAGTATCCTAAAGCACATGCCTAGCGAGTTACAGGCGATAAACGACACAGAGGGAAGTGTGAACATGATTGATACACCTGATATGGACCAGTTTGTGTTCATCTATGTGAAGGGCCCTATGGACGGTGAACTACGCGGAGACCCACTGCTGACCAAAGGCGAGTACGGCAAACACTTTTATTCTGTGACTATACCTGAGCTGAACGAAGACATTGAGCTGACTATCGGGAGCATCTACGTGATGCGGTATAGTGTGGTGAAGGATCTGTTGACCGATGGGAAGATCCAACTGATATAGAGGGGGTATATGTATATGCAATTATAAAAAAGGGGAAGTGAATGTAATAATAAAAAGTGGGTGTGCAAAAAAAATAGCCGCCAGCGCATTACATATACGTATATATATATGTATATATATATATATATATATTTGTTGCAGTGCTCACGTGACTGTCGCGTGGGGTGGGCAACGATGCGGGAGCGTAACACACTACTGTAAAAAAACAGAAGGATCAGTACAAGGCAGAGCAGCAGGGGCGGATAAAGAATATGCACTTGCATATGCATACACACATACACACATACACACATATAATGGTTAACAGTGCTGATACAACCACAAAAGAAGCACTATCAGACTCATCACTGATTGGAGCGCTGAGCGCAGGCGGGCGGGTGGCCGTGTACCGACTGACCTCCTTCTACCTGCGGGCGCCACTGAAACTGTTCAAGCCTGCGCGGTTCGACACGCTGCAGTACATCCGGCTGCCCCGCGGCGGGACAGTAGCCAGCGGCGGGGCAGCCGCCACCGGTGGGCGGTTCTACCAACAGACCTCCGTGTACTTGTTGCGGGACGCGCTGAGCAAGCACGGATGGAAGGTTCTCCCGCGGCGGGTGCTGCCGCCGCTGGTGATGAACTCGATCGCCGGTGCGGTGCTGTACACGACGTACCTGGAACTGGTGGGGATGCTGAATCGCGACGGCAGGGAGAGCGAGCACTACTACTGGCACATCGTGCAGGCGGGAGCCCTTGCGGGAGCCGCCGAGGCTGCTGTCTCTGCGCCGATCGACGCCATTGTGGTGCGTTCTGCAACGGACGGGCTTGTAGCCGGCAGTGGGTCTAGCAGAGCCGCCACTGCGCTAGAGGAGAGCCTTTGGACCTACGGCTGGCAGAAACTGCGGCAGATTGGTGTTGTCGGGTGCTTCGGTGGGTTCTCGTTGACGCTGCTGAAGGAGGCCGGCGGGTTTGCAGCGTACTTCGGAGCGTTCGAGTGGCTCAAGGACTGGTGGCGGCTGCGGGTGCAGCGGTCGTCTAGGCAGTGGCCGGGGGTTCAGCAGGCCGGGGTGCTGCTGGCGGGGGTCACTGCTGCGTTCTGCCTGCAGGTCGTGCAGTTCCCCTTCGGGAAGGTACAGCGCATGCACTACCAGCGGCTGGAGGCCATCGACCTGCATGCCTCGGTGGCGGCTGTTCCGGGGGAGAGCCGCAGCAGGGTGGGCTGGCGGCAGCGCTGGGCCCGCAAGCACCTGCACGTGTACCGCAATGCGTACCGGCAGACGTTCCGGCACGTGTGGGAGCAGCACCACAGCAGCAGCACGGGTGTCCTGCGGTGGCTGTACAAGGGCTTCGGCCGCAACACCGTCAAGATCGTGCCGGGCTCCACAGCCGCCCTGCTGTTCCTGGAATACATGCGCACGAAGCTCGAGGAGACACAGCCGCCCCGCCGCTCGCTACAATAGACACACGTGACCCCCACACCACGTGACCCCCACACCACGTGACACCACGGACCGGCTATTATTTTCATCCGGCCACCAAAATGCTCAACAGAAACAGCGACGCGGGTTTCCGCTGTGTTGTTTTGTTTTGCTGGACGGTTTTTTTCTGTTGTGCTTGGCCATCGCTGACGTGATTCCCGAGCACAACAAACAAAGGTGAATCAGCGTGGAACTCCCTGCTGCGCTGTTATTATATAAGCAACGCGGATCGCTGTGCAACTCAAATCTTCTTGCGCATGTTTATGCAATCTTTGGAGGAAGGATGATAATACCTTGAAGCTATACTTGACTGTTGTACTATACCACTGCACTATACCTCGTCAATATGGCCGTCTCCACTGCAAGAGCTAGACATAACAACAAGAAGAAGCAAGGCGCGGTATCTCCGGATAGCAATGCCAAGCACACTACTACTACTACTACTACTACCAGCACCACGGTACACACCTCGAGCCATGTCCTAGCTACGTTCAATGAACTGCCAAACTGGCAGAAGGACAACGACAAGATCCTCACCGGCTATGTCAAGGAGACGAACTCGTTTGCAAAGTGCATAGAGTCACTCTTCTACATGAACAACGAGTCGGTCAACATATACACACACCTGGTGCCATCCATCATATACCTATGCATTTCCTTGTTTCTTATAGACACCCTGCTGATCCCGAAATTCTCCACTACAACCACCTCGGACTACCTCATCATCAACGTGTTTCTCATGGGCGCATTCCTCTGCATGCTCTGCAGTGGCTGCTTCCACTGCCTCAAACAGCACTCAGAGTTCTACTCAAACCTATGGAGTAAACTAGACTACATCGGAATCATCATCCTTATATCCACTTCAATGATACCCATCGTATACTTTGGCTACTTCGACCACCTCGCATACTTCAAGTTCTTCTTCGGTCTCACATGCTGCCTCGCTGCACTATGCTCCGTAGTAGTACTCAACGAAAAGTTCAATGTCCCCAAGTACAGACTTCTCAGAGCATCCTTCTTCATCACATTTGGCCTGTCGGGTCTCGCACCATTGCTCACGGGTATATACAAGTTCGGCCTCGCAGGGGTCCTAAACAGAATTGGCCTGAAGTTCGTCCTATGGGAAGCACTCTTCTACATCGTGGGCGCAATCATATACGGATTCAGAATACCAGAGAGCTTCATGCCGGGCAGATTCGATATGATAGGCAGCTCGCATCAAATGTTCCACTGTCTAGTAGTCATTGGATCCATCTGCCACCTCAAGGCGGTTGTGGACTCATACACCCTCATGCACTCAAACTTCAAGAAATAATATATAATATCTGTACCTTTTGTACATTTGTACTTCTACCAATAAACAAACACATACTAATAAAGCAATATGGTGATACTCCCCGGTCACATGATCATATATCCTGCTTAGTCAAGAATTGGAAATTTCCATTTTCTCACTGGGGGAAAAACATGAAAACAGGGCTATATACTCACTTGTAACTTATCCACACACACACACTCACCCGTTCTATCCCCTAGTGTCACTGAAGAATACACATCTCTATACCCACATCCATAGTCACATAAGTATGAGCACCCCCATTGCACAGAAAGCACTCACCGCATACAGACATGCCCTCAAAGCCGCACGAATAGCATTCAACAACGACACAACAATGCTCCTAGCAGCAAGAAAACAGATGAAAGACGGCATGACATGTCCCCCAAACCCAGACTTGAACCCAGAAGAACAGGTCAAACTCATGGAGGACGTCGCAGTCTTCCTCAGAAGAAACCTCGTCCAGGGTGAAAAGGTCAAGGATGACGAAGTCAAACCAGTATACCACTTGCACATACACAAGGATACAGAGCTGGGTGATAACGACGACTTGAAGAAGCCAAAGAGAAACACCCTCACCTCAGGAACCGCTCCACCTCCTCCTGCAGGCGGATGCTGCGGTGGTTCAGGAAGGATAACCCTAAAGGTGAAGCCAACTATAAAGCCATCCAAATAGCCTGCCCTAGCCCCTTTCATGTAAATATTTAAATACACACAACAAACCACTAATACAATAACTTATTACAAACATTCATGCACTCCGAAGCACATGCACCATTGCAATGCTAACTCTACGCCCCATCCGGGTCACCCCTCGTCTTACGACGTATCAGGGTGAAAAATTCTGGAAAATATTGAAAAATTACCATATTACAAAATACAGATCTCGAAAACACATACATACACTCCCCTACCACGACAATCTACAACAGCACACCACTCACCTGCCTCCATTATGCTGTCCAGAAGGGTCCTCACCGCTAGTTACAGCACTAATATCACCCAAGATTTCATCAATGACCTGCTAAAGAAGGCAAAAGAGGCAACAACAGTCACTCAATCTGTCCAACCAAGACAGCAGAACAAGAGACCAAAGAGATCCACAAACAACAGGGCCTATGCTGATTCACCAAACAGCTCCAAGGACAGAAGACAGCCAAGAAGAAGGTTTCAAGAGACAATAACAAACAGGGGTGACACAACAAACTCCGCCGTCCAACTCGAACAACCACAGTTCTCAACAAAGAAAGTCGCAGGCGCATCAACTTCCACTACCGACTTCCTTGATATCCTGGAAGACACACCTTCTACCATGACAAATCCCCAAAGGAAGACCCAACAATATCCGAAGAAACAAGCCAGAAACAAGAACTTCAATAAGAGAACAAGAAACAACAACACCAACAACAATGCGTACAAAAGATCCGAACAGAAGATCGTCAGGGAGACCGAATTTTTCTACCCTGAAGAACCATCTCCAGCAGCCCTGTTGAAATACTCCACCAATCTGTACAACACGCCGCTATCAAGGCTCTCGAATTTCGCCGTCGACACCCTCGAATCGGCAAACTTCCCAATCTACAGAGCACCAGTTCTAACCACCTACTCCAACACCTACTCCCTAAGCAACCCTGCTTTCAAGAATTACCTCCCAGCAAATGCAACAATTCTACAAAGAGAAAAGTTCCTAGGCAACTACGATGTCAAGCCAGACAAATCAAAACTAACAGCTGTAATCAACGGAGAGTACAGTCCGCTGCCACCGTCAAGCAAGGACACTTTTAACGCCCTAACAAACAAGGAGTCTACAAAACTAGATCTGCTCCAAAACAGTAACGTTGTCAGAAAGAGTCTACAGAGGAACCCAAGTCTGCTTGCGGATTCAGAAAAGCTCACAGTTCTCTACAACGTCTGTTCTGGTCTGAAGCCAATCTCTGACCTGATGAAATAAGTAGTCTACTGCGCTTAGCAGCGGATATTATCGCTCTTTATTTTCTTTACGTACACCTCATGTATCTAACTTATTCAATATATCATTGTAAATAGAAAGTTCATCCTTTAATAATGATTTCTTCAAATTCAATTCATGCTTCATTGTCTCCTGCTTTCGTAATAACTCGAACAATACCCCAGAAATAAGCATTACAGATGACTTCTTAGGGATATTCTCCAATGCATTAATATACACTCCAAAATCTTCCAAGTAACGCATATTTCGTCTCAAAAGATGCATGATCAATTCATAACGTGGTGCTGTGTCTGCATCATGACAGTAATGCATTAGTATTCTATAAAAATTATCTTGTGTCAGCAGACTCTCCACATCCAAGAAATCATTGAACTTCAAATATACATCCAACCGTTCACTCTCGGAGACAAGGCCATTGCCAGTTTGAAAAATAAACATAATTGTTAGAATATAATCTTTGTCAAACTTTTTCAGCTGCTCATACAAGTCTCTCAATAGACTCTCGTCCCCATCTGACTCGCACCGACACAATTTGTGGATGCTATTGTAATATTGGACAAATGTACCACAGCGCTCATTATGCTTCGACTTCACCTCTAGGAATGTGTAAATCGGCATCTTTTCATAGTTCAAGTCAGTCCGATACTCCTCCAGAAATGTTTCAAAAACATCCCAAAGATGCTTCTGCTCAATAAGTTGCTGTATCTTTGATACATAGAACTCAATCAGAAATTTATTATCATCCTTGCTATTTCCTCTGACCCCATTTTTGACCCCAATTGCCTCCAAGATCAATACCTTGATCTCAACCCCCTCATGTAGCTTCTCAAGTTTGTCAAGCAGCTCGTGCTCATCAATTCCAATTCGAGATAAAATCTTCAATATACGAGAAATGGTAATCTTCAATTTATCGTTACTGGTCTTGCTATCGTCTCCATAGTTAGGGTTGTGTCTCACTTGACTAAGAATAAATGCTAATACATCTATCAAACGTCCATCTTTGGTGTACTTCTTGGGTAAATCTCCTATGTGAGCATTGATATAAGATAATAGTTCAACACTGCCCTTTTCATTCCCTTCCTCGGTTACCCCCACCTTTAAAAGCTCGATGGCCTCAGGAAAATACCCCTTTTGTGTATATATGTGTAATAACAACGCATTAAACCGTTTATCCTTTGGAATTAGGTCCTTCTGTAATATTCTAATAATCTCGGCATGGCTTTGCTCATCGAAGTCAGTAATATTAACAGAAAAACTTTCATCATCGCCTGCACATTGTCCAAGGAACAAATTTATATCAATTGTCTTCATAATATTATCAAAATCATTGATTTTATCTCTCTTAAAGGTTACGATATCGTTCAACTTCCCTCGTATCAGCTGCAAAAAGTTTCTGGTAATTTTGCCCTTATCTGTCTCATCTCCCTCCTCGCACTTATTTATCAACTTCAATTTCTTTAGGTTCAAAACAATCTTCTTCAAGCCATTAAAAATCCACAACTCTCCATAAATTCTCAAGTCTAATAGGTACAGTAATATTCTTATATCGACCGTCTCGATTCGCCTACACCAGCGATCGACTAATTCTAAGTTGATTTGCTCATTGTGTAGTAAAATTAATAGTAAATACAACTGTTTCAAATAGTTTCTTTGTAGCTTACTGAAGTTTGTGTTCATGTTCAATTCATGGCAACCCTGGAGATATCGTTCGATAGTTTCTATTTCATCCTTTTCAAACCTGTCTATTTCAAGAAATATCGGTGGTTTGATCAATGCATATATGCTGGCGTCGTGGTATAATACTATCGATGAAGTCTCCTCATATATTTGTTCGACATATTTTTTCTTAAATTCAATATTGATTTGGGATTCATTCAGATCGTTCAGTAACGGTGTTAATCTTAGTTTGTCTACCAGCTCTGCCTTGAACGGTATTTCTTCGTCACCTTCATTGGTTGTGTAATTTTTAAACATTTTGTTGGTTTCAAATATCTGACATTTAGAATTAGTCGCTGTAATACTTTGCAATTTCCCCCTTATATCTTCTGAGAACTTGTAAACTACTACTTCACTGTGTCCAAACCCAACCAATAAATAAGGATAATTAACAGTGACACTTCTTGGATAGTGATCTAACTCAATTGTCCCTTGTGTAATATCTCCTTGGTGGTTTACCACCAATACCATCGAATTGCTGTCATACGATGTTCCACCAGAACAAACTAAAAAATTATTCTTGTCAAAATTGACTATTACGGGGTTTAAGCCAGAACTGTTTTCATCGTGGTTGTCATCAATATTAGTTTCACTTATTCGGAATAATGGCAACACCTCATTCTTTTGCAAATCGATAAGTTCATAGTTATTTAACTTGGCTGCCATCAGTATTGTGTTATGACACACACCCGTATCAATAAGTTTGTACTCAAACTCTTTA
>PPOD03000181.1:0-12253 GCA_003708425.3 Jamesozyma rosinii
GAAAGTGGAAGCATAGTTAACAACACCGATAATGATAGCAGCTTCGAAAGAATCTTCTAGACCAATACCCTTGAAAATGGTAGTACCGTAGTAGAAGAATTAGTTAGCACCAGTCAATTGTTGTAGAGATTGAATACAGACACCCATGATTAAACGTGGTAGAACCTTACCGTTGTTGGAGAACAGTTCACCCCAGGAAGCTTCACCAGCAGCTCTTTCAGCTTCAACACCGGCTTGTAGAATGTCAACTTCGGCTTGGACAGCTGGGTCATCGACGGAAACTCTGTTAGAGGTAGCAACGGAACGCTTGGCTTCTTCTAGCTTACCGACTTCAATCAAGTATCTTGGAGATTCTGGGACGAAGAACATAGCAGCAATCATGAATAGAGCCCAAGCGAAACCTAGACCTAATGGAACTCTCCATTGGACGGAGTTGTCGTAGGTCTTGGTACCGTAGTTAGTACAGTAACCAATGAAGATACCTAGGGTAATCATCAATTGGTAACAGGAGACTAGAGTACCTCTTAAGTGCTTTGGAGAGACTTCGGAAATCAATAGTGGGGAGTAGACAGCAATACCACCAACACCCATACCGGAGATAATTCTACCGATGAAGTATTGGTACCATTTGTCGATGGAAGCAATGGAGATAATTAGACCGACCATGTAGACAACGGTAACAAAGACCAAAGCCATTCTACGGCCGTAAGTGTCACCTAACTTGGAGAAGGCAATACCACCGAAACAACAACCGATACAGAAAATAGAGATGATTAAACCAGTTCTAACCTTGGAGAAGTAGTAGTGACCGTCACCAGACATTTGACCGAATCTCTTTAAGAAATCAGTTTGGTTAGTGAAACCACCAATGGTACCGGTATCCCAACCGAAAATGAAACCACCGAAAGCAACCATTAAACAGATAATGGAGACAGTAACGTAAGCGGAAGCTGGCTTCTTTGGGATTTCTGGGATGACATCGTCGTCATCACCCATAGCGTTCATTTCATCTTCATCAGCCTTGATGGATGGGGCAGTTAAGACAGAGTTGGATCCGGAGTCGGAGTGTGTTAATGCGTTAGCAGCATTGTTAGCCTTTTCAGCAGCTGCTTGATCAGACATTGTAATATATTGTAATGTGAATTAATTATTCAGTTGATGTCCTCTTTAGGATGTAATTTAAATGAAAAGGGAAATAAGAGACAAGATCAATTCTGAATTTTGGACAAAACTTGGGAGCCTTTTATATTTTTTATTTTGGTTAGAATCAACCCATGTTTCATGTGGGGAAGAGAGTAACCTTTGGTTGTTGTTGTTGTTTTTGTTGTTGTTGTCGTTATTGTTGTTGCCGTTGTCGTCGTTCTTCTTGGGGTTGCCGTCAAGCTGTGTTACATAAAAGGTTAAATTGTGTGTGCCTCTGCGGCGTTCCTGTAACGTTTGTAATATATTACCCAAAGGTAAACAGAAAAGTTTTCTGGTCGTACAGTCGCCCAGTATATTGTGGAGAGAAACTGGCGGATTGGTATAACCCGAGAATCCTCAGACGAGGCGGCACCAACTGCTTTCTTTTTCTGCAGGAACCCACCGCAGGCGCTTTTCCTCCTCGTATTGTGGGGATGTGGGGCATGTTTAAAATTTCTTTTTTAAGCGAAAATGGTTCGGGCGTGTCAACAACAGCAAGCACTGCTGCTGCGTCTGTTCTCTGTCTCTGTGGGGTTGGCTGCAAAGACGTTCAGTGCTGCTGCTTCTGCTGTGCAGGTACAGGTGCACAACTAGCCATTTTAGAGGGTTAGATTTTTGTGTCTAATATTGACAGACTGGATTTTGCGGTGAACTTCAGACGTGACAGCGTCCTCTGAGGGTATACGATTTTATTAGGGCTGCTCTTTGTGCGATACAGTGCAAGCATTGGAACAGCTATATTATTGAATTACCTGTTGAGGATAAGGAGCAGCATGAGGCTTGTCTTCTGGAACGGTATAGAGCGTGTGGAAGTTTTTGATTTATCGGAATTCACGAGGGCTTAGCGTGTTGTTGTTATTGTTGTTTTCTGTCTAGCTAATAATCCAGGCAGAACCGTATTTACGGGTGTTGTCGCGTGGGCCAGGGCTTGGGGGCATCATGCAACATAACCTTAATGCCACAAGTGAGACTTGCCTCTTGTCTCAAGACCCTGCACAGGTCACTCTGTTTTCATGTATTTTATTCTTGGTTCAGAAACGGCGCAACACTCTGCGGACCCCTCTACTGTGAATGCGAATTTCGCGTTTCGTTAACCCATGAAAATTTTTCACGGGTGAAAAATGCCGAAGGAACAGGGTCCCTGTTTCGCCGCACGGAGAGCTGTAGGCCGATCGTTCACTGCAGTTGCTTCAAGGCTTCCACTCTCTAAAGGAATCTCTAGCTAGAATTGAATGCAGTCGATTAACTAATTGAAGCTGTACGATTAATACACAGCTTCTAAAAATAACATACAAGATTTCGTAGCAAAGCAGTTTGTTGATACTTTTTCTATTTTCGGTAGTTGTTCTCTTTGCTAGTAGTGTTTCAAGGCAACACGACAGTTTTGTAGGTAATTTGGAGGTATGCTTGCTGTTTACTATGTGTGGTTTTACCTCTTGTGTCTAGACATGAGAACGTGCATTTAGCAAATATTTGATGCCTCTCAGGAACACAACTTCAAAGAGTATGTATCTATGGACAGTAGCCGATATCGATTGGGGAAAGAACAATATCTGCTGATACAGCTTAACTAGCTCGTTCTGCAACGTTCTCTGTAGCACAAGAGCGTCGTATATTCTCTTCAGAATCAAGAAAATATCAACAGATGTTGCTACAGTAAGTTCTGAGAATGAGACAACACAAGAGGTTGAAAACTTCATTTAGGCTTTGCCGTGCAATTATACCCAAACGTGTTTTGGTTGTGATTCTGGGTGCTTGTCATAGAGATCGTGCTAGAAGGCTCATTAATCGCGGTTGATTTAGAATGAACGAGCTTTGGTTTCTTTGTGGTTCTAGTCTCGATACTATGATAAAATACAGGAACTGCAGGGGGTTCCTATGTATTCTCGATCTGCCTCGTGCAGCGCCTGTCTGTTGGGTGTCGTTTTGTTGTTTCGTTTAGCAATATTCAATCATTATTAATTCGGACAACAGCGGGGCACCTTTGCAACTTCTACGCCTGCCAGGTCCACCGTAAATGCGACACGCATTGAAGACTGCCCGATAAGGGAATCGAGCCGTTAATTTTCACAATGAATTAGTTGAGAAATACTGGCTACATCAGATAGAATGTGAAATATTAATTAGCAATACAGCTTAGCGAACCAGTCAGCCCTAAAAACAATTTGCAAGGCTCTCCAGAATAAATTCTCCTGGAAGTTGCCGTTTTAGTCTCCACACCATTCATGCGTACAGATACAGTGGGGTCGTTGATGTCACAACTGAGTATATTAAAACAGAAATATTATTCTGAGTTTATGCATGAAGCTCAGTATGTTGTACTTCAGAAGTGGAATGCATATTAAGCTCAGCATAGGCTTCCTCTTTTGTTTGTTACCAAAGTCAATTTTGACACTACATAACCTCTGCATATTCCGTTTGGTCAAATAGATATATCTTTGGTTCTCATATGCATAGTCCCAATTCGATAATAAATTAAATGGCTGTATTTAGTCGTATAAGATAGGAAACTTGTGCATATTAATTATCTAGGAGATTGGCTAAATGCAAGCAGTAAATGCGAAGGTTCTTTTCCTACCTGTTCTGACGCAAAACCTAGTCTTTTTCAGAGTTGTCATTTTCTTGCATTGACTTAGTATTCTCAATTAGTATTCCATTTTAGTTAAATGGGTTTGACAATTTGAATTTGTTGTTTTGTATCCTAGTTTTTTTTTAAAAGAACAAAATAAGCATTCCTTCATGTAGTAATTATCAACTGAAATTTTTTGTTTCAATTAAGGCATATTCTCTTCTCTTTGCTTTCTCTTTTTCAAAGCTGCTATGTATTGAGTTGCACCATGTATATGAAATGGTTTGAAATCATTTAAAATGTCTAATCTTGATCATAGTAATAAGAAATATGAGCGACTCAACTTTAGCTATTGCATTAGTTGGCAAATTTGAGAAAAAGTTGTCTGTAATAGACTTAATTAGTACAAGTTCAAAAATTGAGCCATATATAGTGTTTACCTTCGTTTAAGATTAATTAATATGATTATTTAACTCAGATCATGTGTTTTACACACAAATAAGAGAGTAGGATTTTTTTATATGTTTTTCGACTAACTTCTGTAATTTTTTAATTTTCATTTACTCCTAACTAGTTAACAAAATATTAAAAAAAATAAACAAAAATAGTGCAATAGTGAAAAAGCACAAATCGAATACAAGGAACCATTATTACATACTCAAAACATCACAAACTTTGTTGTAAATCTCAAAAAATATGATTAAGTGATTTATTTATATATATTACATGAATTCATTTATTTTTGACCTAGAGAACGGATATATCATAATAAAAAATCAATCATACGCTTTTTGAACTACAAATATAATTCCTCTCTTTTTCCACCCAGAAAATCTAATAATGCTGCTCAGGAAGAGAACCTTACCTTGAACTATTCGAGATTATAACTAATTATCAGCTGTCATGGCTCAGAAGGGGCTGTGCAGGAGAGAAAACAGTACTAGATAATTTAGATTTAAGCCTTTCGAAAGATCACCTTGCTTCCGACATATATTTTCATATGAAAGCAATTAATGATTATAACTGAATAAATTAACACTCTTCAAGTATCATTGCAATCAGATTCATAAATATCATGTGTATGGTGTTTTGTCTATTTATTAATTATAACAGCTGCATCACTCCAACCAGGCAAGCAAAAAACAATTCAGTTGGGATGTTGTAACGTGACATGTTTCGTGACATATGATCAAATTTGGGTATCTTTTCGCTATGATGAACTTTCAATTCATAAAACAGAATGAAAAGAAGCTTGTTATCTAATAATCTTTGCTTACAGTGATCATTTTATAATCCAAAAGGTATTCCTTATCATAGGGTATACAGAAACAATTCTGTTAACAACTGCCCTTTTAAATATAATATATTGCACAATGGAGTTTGGCATTAAATTGGTGAACTACAAGTCTGACTAGCAGATGAAAACATTGCTGAACTTCCAGACTTTAAAACACGATGACGTCTGGCTTTACAAGAGTTCAGGCATAAAATAACTTGAAGAAGTTGTTCTAGAAAATTTCTGATTTAATTACAGCATAACGCAAATTGAAATCGACACTTGGTTTCTGTGACTCAACTGCCATAAGACAAGAGTGCAATAATGGTAGAATACGGCCTACAAAATAAGAAAAACATTATAAAATTACTAACTAGAGTAAATTTGAGTAAAATTAGATTTTTTAAAGTAAACATTCATAAGGTCGTTGATATAAAAATTAGAAAATTTCAGACATTAAAATTAAAAAACAGGCTGGGGTTCAGATCTGTTAAAGAAAAAGAAAAATCATTACTTCTTTTCTTTAGACAGCTTGTTGTACCAAGGTCTGGCATCGTGGTGGGATGCTTCGACGTCATAAGCGGCATCTCTTCTGCCGGATGGGACCCATGTGGTTGACTTCCATGGTAGGACACCTTCTAGCCACATTTCGTTACATTCTTCTAAACTCAAACCTTTGGTCTCTGGAATGAAGAAGAAGGTGAAGAAGAAAGCGAAAAGCATACAGCCCATAAAGACGTAACCGTAGTAGAAGTTGATGGCACCTGTGATGAATGGAGTGAAGAAGGACAATAAGAAGTTCCAGAACCAGTTACAACCGTTAGCTAGAGCCATACCCTTTGGCTTGATCTTGATTGGGAAAGTTTCTGCAATGACAATCCAAGTGATTGGAGCCCATGTAGCACAGAAACAGAATAAGAAGAAACATGAGAAGACAATCATACAGTTACCAGCACCCTCTGAGGAATAACTCTTTGGATGACCGTGTGGATGTAATCTCGTGACACCGACAGAGGCGTAGACAACGTAGCAACAGACCATACCAGCGGCACCCCACATTAGACAACTACGACGGCCGAATCTATCGGTAGTGTAGAATGCGACAAAAGTGGAGACGAAGTTGACTAGACCGAAAATGACAGCAGTTTCGTAGGAGTCATTTAGACCGACAGCCTTGAAGACAGTAGTACCGTAGTACAAGAAGTAGTTGGCACCTGACAATTGTTGTAGAGAACCGACGACACAACACATGAATAATCTGTGGATGATCTTACCCTTGAAGGAGAACAGTTCTCTCCATGTGGCGTTACCTGCGGCTCTTTCTTGTTCGATGGCGGCTTGGATGATGTCACATTCGGCTTCGACGGCTGGGTCGTCGACTGACAATTTGTTGGAAATAGAGATGGATCTCTTTGCCTCTTCGATCTTTCCAACACTGACCAAGTATAATGGGGATTCTGGGACGAGAGTCATACCACCGATCATAAACAAGGCCCAGGCGAATGATAGACCCAGAGGGACTCTCCATTGGACAGAGTTGCTGTAGCTCTTAGTACCATAGTTGGTACAGTCACCCAAGAAGATACCGATGGTGACCATCAGTTGGTACATGGAGCCCAGAGCACCTCTCAAGTGCTTTGGAGAGACTTCGGTTAGCAGCATAGGACAGAACATGGAGATGGAACCTGCACCCATACCTGAGATGATTCTGCCGATGAAGTATTGGTACCACTTGTCGATGGAAGCAATGGAGATGATGATACCGACGATGTAGACAACGACAACGATGACCAGTGCCATTCTACGACCGACTCTGTTAGCCAGATTACCTAGGAACAGACAACCAAACAAACCACCGATGTTGAAGATGGAGACGATCAAACCGGTTCTGACGTTGGAGAAGTAGTGACTGCCATCGGAGTGCTTTAGACCGAATCTTTTCTTGAAATCAGGGTGCTCCATGAAGCCACCGATGGTACCGGTATCCCAACCGTTGATGAAGCCACCGAACCCGATCATACAACATAGAAGGATGATACTGGTGTAAGCGGAGATTGGTTTTTTTGGCATCTCAACGACGTCATTGTCGTTGCCATGGTCACCGAGCTCCTTGAAGTCATCGTCCGAGGCCTTACTGTTGGTGGTAGCGTCTGAGTGGGTGTGAGATACTGTGGCATCCAGATCTGAGGCAGCATCAGAGGCAGCATCTGCGTCATGTTCAGTGTGTTTTCCAAACATTATTAAACTGTTGTTATTGAAACTAATTAAATATTATTAAAAGCTGTATAGTTTGCTGATATATGCGTATTATAGTGCAATTGAAACTATGGTGCTTGTATGATTACATATAGAGTAAAACCAAGTGTAAGAGAAAAAAAGAGAGTAAAAAAAAGAGTTATATTCATTTGAAACTGTTAGAAGAAGAGGGAAAATAAAAGTAGGGAAGATGGGAAGAAAAATATTGAATTTGAAATAGATTACCACAGCTTATATACGTTTTATTTTCCAGTGCCAGCAATTGCAAAGCTGCTATTGTCCAACAAGCTGCTCGAACCACTGCCGCTCGAGTTCCGGTATGTTTCGATTTTTAATATTGTGGGGGTGGGTGGGAAGGCGTTTACGTCAGACAACAGAAAATTCCTCACAGAAACACGGGCAGGACACAGCTGACTGCACCTGCAACTATATGCACGTATGTATGTGTATGTTTCCCGGCCAATAGCGCACTCATTGCAACGCCCTCCCATACCAACGCTGGTTTCCTCGACTACTCTCTCTACGTGGGTATGGTGTATTATGCAATCAGGACGGCGTGCGTGCGCCACCGTCTGTGGGAGACAGCAGCACCGCCCAGGGGTGTTTCCCTTCTGGACCAGTTGGCTTACCCCGTATTATTTCTTTTTCGATGGAGTCATACACGCCGGACAATAGACGGCTTGTAGCGCAGAAGGAGCTGGAGGGCGTCCCGCGGCCAAGCACGCACCCCGCGGAGTCTCCCGGCCCAAAACGGCGCGCGCTTTATCAGATGCGGCAGATTGCGTGCTTCCGGGGCGCGTTGTATTGTGTCGCAACTGGTTGCCCCTGGTTTCAGCCGCAGGGAGACCGACTTATCGGCGAAAAAGCATCGTTCTGTGGCGGGCGCTTTCGCCCGGAGTGTGGGGGAAGGGCCGTTCTTTCCTTTTTTGCGTTGTTCTTTCGGCCGACCGTCCAATCATGGCGGGGTGTTCGATTAAGTCATTGCGCGGCTGGTAAGCTCTGTGCTGACTTAATTCTGTGTTCTTCAGGGGAATGTATTGTTGCGCTATCATAATGCAAAGCCCTGTTGTCCTTGTTTATGCAGCAACACAGAGCTGATAGACTTTGTTTCTGTGAAAGCGTGAATGTCCCACGCGTGCGTGCGGCAGCTTACAATACAGCATATCCACCGCATTCGGGGGTCAGCAACATGATATCAGCAGCGGCGCAGTTTTTTCTTGATGCCTATTGGGCTCAACATGTTATCATGACTTTTGTGCTTGTCTTTGTCAGGAGGGCCCCCATCCCGTACCCTGATGCTCATGGGGGGTGGGAGAGCGGTCAGGTAGACTGCATATACACACAGTGCCTGTTCTCTTTAAGCGTTATTTCTTCTAGAACTACAGCGAATCTGGGAACTGCCGGGTCCATTACCAGAACTGGAAAATTGGTACTGAATTGTACAAACTCTCGTGCATTGTTAATAACCAGCATCTCAACACAAGAAAAAACAGGGCAATTCGAGAATATTCGACATTCATCGGCTTGTTCTTTTTCTCCTTCCATAAGACAAACACAATCTCGCCCATTGGCTTTGGTTAGCCTCAATGGCAGAGGTTACAACACTATTCACCACAACGTATAATACCAAGTCCCAATTGAGTCTGCAATTACAGCCTATGCTCCATGAACACAAGGTATAACAACACCAACGCTAGCACCAACACGAATCCATGTGCCTAGATCCGAGAGCGTCCCCACTTTCAAGGTCTTACTGCAATTTTTTTTCACACGACGACCACAACGCAACATCAACAGTGACTCACGGCTCCTTGAACTATCAGGATCTACAATTCCCACCATACTTCATAGTACAACACACTACAACACAATACATTACACCACACCACAGCAGTTTAATCAATGCCTTATCTGCTGTTATCATTGTGGCATTATCAAGTAGCTGTCTGCGCTGGTTTTCTACACGCACGCGTAGTGCAGCAAATAAGACCGGATTTGGACAGAAAAAAAACAATACTATCAGCTGTTGATACCGCCAGCCAACAACATTGGCTATCTCGGATTCGGTAATACCAACCGAATACACAAACCGATAAGATATCTATCCACTTTCAGAGTGATTACTTGACTGTCATTGAAGGAGGATTCCTTTTTCGTTATCGAACACCACGCTTTGTATATGTGTGTGTGTGGATAAGACACCCGCAGATCTTGAGCCTCATCGTCATGCTTACAACTTTACAACACGGTCTTTTGGATATATACCCCAAAAACAGCCCCAGTTCAGTCTAAATTATTGGATTTAGTATACTATGGAGCCAGTTACAATGCCATTTTACTAGAGAATCGAACAATGTGACCAGTATTACAGAGTGCACTTCAATTACATGAAAGAACCAGGCGTATCAGCTTTACAACAAATTGACAACATCGTTTCCATACCAAATACCTTATCACACCTGATTGAACACACCAGCGTCCAAAGCTTGCCATTGATACTTAACTAAAAGAGAATGCAGGTTTTACTATAAACACAAACTTAACAAAACTTTTAGAAAAATTAATAGAGTCTTGATAAACATAGTGCATTGAACTAAAACCAAGCTCATATGACCCAGATACACGAACATGCTGACACATAAAACACTGAATATAGTATAATATCTTCGCTTCAGTTGATATACCCTGAATGGCTTCTTCACTTACTTCAATGTACATCGCACCCTTCTTTCATTCGAATAAATAGTAATACCTGTTTCTTTTCTTGAACCTATATCATGTGATAACAATCGATCCGAAGGTGCTTGATTGAGATTTGGATGCATTTTACCGTACGACATACAGCACTCTTTTGAATCCCGCAGATAAATTCTTAATAAATTACCAGCACTTAGTTCAGCTTCTGCACCAATTTCAAGTCTTACTCTCTTGTCTTCTTTTAATCTCACCATGACATAGTTCAGAACACCTGCCACATGTAATTCTTTTGCGAATTTGTCTCTCTCACAATTTGCTAGTGCCAAGTTACCTTTGGAAATTTTAGAGATTGGTTTCTGTGAAATAACTTCATATGAAGTAATCAAAACCAAACCTACTATGTTTGTATAATGGCAATATATGTCCTTCATGTCCCAGCACAAGACCTCAATACCAAACCCAATAGAAGGAACGGTCATTTTTTGGTGGTATATAATGCTTGACTCAATCGAAATAGTCGGCAGAGGCCCAGAGACCTTACTTATCCACCCACAAGCATCTGTATGCAACCTACGGAAACTTATCAAAAATCATTTGCTCTTTAATAACGTAATCACATCAGATAATAGAACAATTTGCTATTCACCTTCCATCTCACTAAACATGCAATCAACAGATAAACACAATACCTCTGTCCCGGACATTTTTTTACAAGTCCCGTCACCAAATAAATATCTAAATATCACCGAGGGACTGAAACTTTTAACAAAACGAACATAATCTTGCAAAACTATGTCTTCTGGAAGACTACCATCCAATTTTTCTCAGAACTACGAAGGCCTTTTCTTGGAATATCGTAGTCCTCTAATTGGGTCTAATTGTCTATGGCCATCCTAAATACCGCTTCTAGATGTCCTCGATTGTCCTTCTTTATCAATATCGGCTGTAGACCTCCTAGCTGTTGTAAGATGCCACACGCTTTGAATGAAAATTTATAATGCTATTTAATATGCCAAAATACCTCTCGACAATATATCATCTCTTGATTTACTTTTCTTTAAGCTACTAAGGCTTTATGTACTACAATTACTATTCCCCAAGTTCATTAAATTAATGCGAAAATCCACATCGATTTTTTTTTCAAATTATTGTAAAAATTTGGAACTTCAATTTCTAGACAAGAGTTCCGTTTGCCAGTAATTTGATTCCAATTCTCATTAAATACTTCCCCTCGTACGAATGGTACATGCACACTTATCTTTGAATGGAGACGGCTGTATAAGAGTCCAGTACAATCCAAACAGTTTTGTTCGTTTTCCAGTCGGATCGACGCGTCTCCAAATCCAAACAATTCTATTTCAATCATCCATTCTCTAGTCCTATCATTACAAATTTCATGTCGAATGTCCTTTGCTAGCCAACACCTAGATCTTACTGATTCTTCTCTGATTCGGTAGAAGTCGCCCGGGAGGACTCCCATCCATTCTGAATGCTCAACAGTCTCCTTATAGACTAGGCCATCACAACTTGCCAATTATCAACAGTTATCCAAAAACCTATTACCAAAGTTTATGAAATATACGGCTCGATCTTTCTGCATATTCTTATTATTGATTTTTTCTTTTTGATTGATGCGTTTATAGATTCACATATGAAACACGACCGATTTCGTTATTGGGAGTATATTTATCATAAAGTAAATTTAGATAGAGCTGCTGCATAAGCATTCAGTAGAGCCTTGTTGTATTCAATATTCCCTAAGCGATGTGTGCCTGATATTGGAACTAAATATCTATCAGTTTGGGAGTTGGTTATAACTTATTTCCATGCACAGGTTACATTACTATTTTAGATCACGTGTACGCTACACCAACGTTCAATTAAGACAGGTGGAAAAGTTTCTTATACGACCTTATATATCTATTGTAGCTGTTAGAATTATGAATATAATAAGTACAAAAAGTAACATTTTTCTAGTCAGAAATGGAAGATACCACAAGTTTATTCAGAATGATGCTAGTTTGCTTTTTTGCCTTAAGTTCCAGCTAATACTGAATAACGGTGTAGTTGTATATATATTCACTCTAAAATATATAATTTGCACTATACGCTCTTTGCCGTTTAATCGCTACATACACTTCACCCAGCTTTAACTTCCATAAATGGCTCAATAATATTACATGTCTAACTATATTTTGTTTAATTCAGACTTTTGTTTTCACTAAAATCACGAAGTACAGATTCTATATCCCCATAAAGGAGTTCAATATATT
>PPOD03000184.1:0-45280 GCA_003708425.3 Jamesozyma rosinii
AAGTAAGTTCCTCCTGTTCTTTGGCAGGTAGTATTACCAAACTCTTTGTATAGTATTTTTTGTTTGATGATGTTTTCATAGTCTTATTAAATGAAGAAATAAGAGCCGGAGAAGTTTCTCTAATATCTTTTATTATATATTCATTGTTATTATTATCCATTATCGATTCCTCTGTTAGATCAATAATCTCAGTTATGCGTTCGGTAGCTCTCGTGTCATCGTCAGATGTTACAAAATCAGATTCATTGTCATTGCAGTGCCTTCCTTGATTATTAATCGGATTATAAATTGGCCTGATGGGAGTAGGATCTAGTGATTGCAACTTATTGTGATAAGACACAGATTCCCATATAATATCTGAGAGATCGTTTCCATTTCGCCCATTATAATGTGTTAATCCTTCTGATACGGGGCTATCTTCCCTCATCTGATGATCAGACTCGGGGGTAGATTCTATTGAGCGTTTCCTAGATATACCACCCATTGGAATTTATTACTTCTCGTGAACTTGCTCATCTTAATTTCAGTATCTCTCCATATCTTGTCTGTTTTTACAGCATCTCTCTTTTAAATACCGTTTGTTAAGGTAAAGAGACAATTGATAAGGGGTGAGAATGTGGCAAGTTATATATTACATTCGAAAAACATTATAAAATTGAACTAGGGCAAATCATTTTTTCATATCCGTAAAGCGCCGCGGTTCATCCGTTCACCATGCCTGAGCCCGCTGTCCCACTTACCCCGCCCACCACCTGGCAAATTTTCGCCCACTGAGAAATCCGAATAAAATTTTCACCTCATCGCGAATCGTCTTCATAAAAGGTTTCATACAAAGAGAATCCTGTACATCCATCCACAAGAGACTCTGTATAGTGTTGTGCCCCCCCATTCATCGCAGTTGTAATAGTCTCATCAGCACGCCCCCGTATACCCCCCGCACACGTACCCCACTGCAATGGACGAACAGATCATATTCACAACAAATACAACAGGTACCATCACCAATGTGCACTCGTTCGAGCAGGCAAACCTCAGACAGTGCGCCGTCTCCTCCAACAACAGTGCTGTGCAAGTAGGCACCAAGCATCTGTTTGTCGCACAGGCTCAGAAGGCCCTGCTGAACGTGTACAACTCATCCCATGGCGCACACAGAGAATCCGTCGAACAGAGACTGCCTCTACCAGAAGCAATCAACTGTCTCGAAGTAGTCAACAACAACACCACCGCATTAGACACACACCCAGCCAACACCAACGCCACGGTTCACAAACTGCCAGAGTTCAACCTTCCGTACCTGCTCCTCGGAAGCACAGAGTCTGGGAAACTGTATGTCTGGGAACTAGGCTCAGGCATCCTGCTCAATGTCAAACAGGCCGCTCATTACCAGGCCATCACCAAGATCAAAGCAATCATGGACGGCAGATACATTGTCACCGCAGGTAACGACTCCCGTGTGATAATATGGCAGACGGTAGACCTGGTCACACAGGACGACCCCAAGCCAGTCGCTGTGCTGCACGACCATACACTCCCTGTCACAGATTTCGAGGTATCCACCACACACGGCGAATCCCTCATAAACTCCTGTGTCAAACTGTACACAGTCTCCAGGGATGCCACCCTTAGATGCTACGACTTGGGCAGTCTCCAGGATGGTAAGAAAAACAATAACAAGAGCAAGAATGCCAGGGGTGAAGCCAGACTCATCGCAACGTTCTCGCTGCCGTATGCAATCACTTCCGTCAGCCTCGACCCGGCAGAGAGAGCCGTCTACCTAGGCACACAGCACGGATGTTTTGGACTCAACCTGTTCTACCATCTCAACGGCAACAAGGTCAGCAACCTGCTGCAACTGTCCGACGACAACAAGGGCAAGATATTCTCGTTGGTGGAGGAGCAAACCCTGGAGAGTAATGGCAATAACAGAGACGCCCTATATGCGATTGGACAACTCGTCTGCAACAGAGTGATAGACACAGACGTATCCTGCATGACCATCTCAATGGACGGAACAATCCTGCTGATTGGGGACGCTCACGGCAAAGTATTCATCACTGAGATATTCTCAAAACAGATCCTGAGAACATTGCAACCACTAAGCACCTCCCAGGATACACACGGCAGAGTCACCAATATCCTGACCGACACGTACCAGCTCGACCAGTTCGAAAAGCTGTCCAGCGCACTCAAAACCAGCAACAGCAGCAAGACCATGGAGAAGATCCCTGCCTTGCAGAGAGTCATATACGACAAGAAGAAGCTCGGGCAGACTCACGACATCTGGAACCAGATCGGCGAGATAGACGAGAGCCTGAGCAGCCATGGCGATGTCGTGTCGCCGCTGACCAACTTCGACGCATTCTTGAACAACGTACAGTCCCAGGAATCAGTGTTCACACAGTACTCTGGCCTCGACAGTGATGTGAAGGTGCTTGGAGGTGATCACACCACAGCAACCACCGCCACCACCACCACCGACTCCGACAAGCAAAAGGAGATCGACGAGCTAAAGAAGAACATCGACGTCCTGACCAGCGCATACAAGGACCTGCGTGAGATGCACGAGAAGCTCTACGACGAGCACGAGAAGCTCGCCAAATAAGCACAGCAAAGCATACACGCACACGTAGATACACACACATACGTAGATACACACCTAGATACACACCTAGATATACACCAACCCCTGTACAACACAACACATGCTCTAATACAACCTTCCATGCACTGACACACACAGCAATCACACCACCACGTGACCCACCGTTATCAACGACAAAACGCCTCACGAGCCGGACGTCAAAAAAACGTAAAAAGGGATAAATTCTCCTGCGTGAAAATTCCAAGAGGCCCCCAGAGTTGCCGGAGTGCCTCTGTTGTGTTTCTGTGTTTCTGTGCTCTGGTGCTTCTGGGATCATAAAAGCCTCGAGCACTTTTATTCTCGCTGGTCGTCAGGTGCAGGGACTTATATAAGCAACTGATTCTACCACACTAGGTTACAAATCTGCAATTCTGCACTTTACGCGCAACATATTTAGTAAATTATCTAGCAAGAGCAATTATCCAGCACGACTCCTGTTTTCCCACACAGCTACTAATTACAGGGCTACACACACATAATTAGAGTTTCACTCCTTTAGAAATAATCAATTACCCACCCGTCGTATAGTACCACAGGTGCCGCTTCATTTATATTCTATTTCAATCTATCATCAATAAGCTTGCAAAGCTTACTTGAACTCACTTCACACACTATTACGACAATTGCTGCGTCAACACCATGTCGTCATTAACAAAACTGTTACAAGAGAAGAGAAATGAGAACTCGGGAAACGACTCGAATGCAACATTGACCGCTGTAGAAGAATCCGTAACCGTCGGACACACTACCGTGCATGATGGACCCGCCATATTACACACTACTTCAAGGAGTCTGGACATAAACCATAACAAGAAGAACACTCATTCAACCACAAGCGTCACTACTGTGACACAGGTAGACCTGGAGTATGCTGCTAATGCAATCGCACAGCATCCAAGGGAGGCTTCAAGCACTCAACTTTCGTCGAGTTTCCTGACTGCGAATTTCGCACATACCGCATCATTGTATGACTCTAGCATACACACAAAGGAACGCTCAGGAAGCTTTATAGATAATAGCTACACCCATATCCACGGTAGTTCTGCTGGAAGCAACGGGATCCCAATGAGAGGAAGCGCATCAAGATCATCGATCGGTAATGCCAAACAGATCCCCTCTCTATCCTCAAGCATCCCTTACTCCGTCCCCAACTCAAACAAAGAAAGTGCTCTGAACAACTCCAACAATAATAACAACAACGGCTCCAACAGTTCATCCTTCACATCATCTTCGTTTGACAACTACGGCAGCAGTATGCCAAACAATATCTCCGCCATCGACTCAAACATCATTTCTTCCCCAGTGGTCGACTCAGTCGAGCCCCGTTTCGTCATCTCAAAACAGAAGCTGCAGATGTCATCCATGGATAACTCACAACAGGCACACTCCGTTTCCCGCTCAAACTCATTCTCTTCGCAACTGGGGAACCTCCTATTCTCAAAGAGTTATAAGGACACCAACCCGAGCCATATGAGCACCAGCATGAATACCTCACCAGGTGTATCATCTTTCTCCCCTAGTGCGACCTCAGCAACCGCCATCCCTAAGCCAGGTCGTGCAAGACAAAGCAGCATATACTCCTCTTCAAGACAACCGACGGGCTCATATGTCGAAAACCTATACGACTCGCCGTCCTCGGGTGTCCACGACCACACCCCAAGCCAAAGTGTTCCCAGATCACACCACTCTTCAATAGCCAACCTCAGAGGATTTTTCAAGAAGGGATCCACGGGTTCGGCAGGACAACCCCAACCCCATCCTACAGAACTCCCAATCCCGAATGGTGTCCCCGTACCATCTGCTACGTCCCAACAGTACTCAAATGCAATCAGCACAGCTACCACTAGCAAAACGAATTTCACACCAGGGTCATACAGCAGTACAAACGGCGACACCATCTACACAGCTGCTGCAACCACATTGGGCACACCAGGGGTCGCTGCAGTGAACGACACATCGTTGCCGTTCTCAAAACGTTACATCAAGACGGGCGAAGATCTAGGTGCAGGTGCCGGTGGTGCAGTGAAACTAGTGAAGAGAATATTCGATAACGAGATCTTCGCTGTAAAGGAGTTCAGACCAAAGTTCGAGAACGAAACAAAACGTGACTACGTCAAAAAGATCACCTCTGAGTATTGTATCGGCAGCACTCTGAACCACCCTAACATCATCGGTACAATCGAAATCATCTACGAGGATAACAGAATCCTCCAGGTCATGGAATACTGTGAGTACGATCTGTTCGCTATTGTCATGAGTAACAAGATGTCCTACGAGGAAATATGCTGTTGCTTCAAGCAAATCTTAACAGGTGTTCAATACCTGCACAGTATTGGTCTAGCACACAGAGACTTGAAACTAGATAATTGTGTTATTAATAACAAAGGTATCGTGAGACTGATCGATTTTGGAGCCGCAGTAGTGTTCTCCTATCCATTCTCAAAGACCCTGGTCGAGGCAAGTGGTATTGTGGGCAGTGACCCATACTTGGCCCCAGAAGTCTGTATATTCTCCAAGTACGACCCACGTCCAGTCGACATATGGTCAACTGCAATCATCTTTGCATGCATGATCTTAAAGAAATTCCCATGGAAGATCCCAAAGCTAAGAGATAACTCGTTCAAACTGTTCTGTTCAGGCAGAGATTGCGACTCTCTAAGTGCCCTTGTCACCAAGACACCAGAACCACCTTCATACGATAAACTAGATGAGACTGAGGAAAAAGAAGAACCTCCAGCAAGTAACAATGCAGCTGATCCAAACAATCCAAATATTGGACCACAAAGATTGCTACATTCCTTACCTGAAGAATCACAACACATTATCGGAAAGATGGTTGACTTAGCCCCCGCTTGCAGATCCAGCATAGACGAGATTATGGACGATCCATGGATCAAGAGCATCGAGATGTGCTATGTAGATGAAAACAGTATGAAACCACACGTCATTCATGCCTCAGACCATACACATACTCAAGTTGACCAAAGCGAAGCCCATATCGCAGGACTGGAAAAGAAGAAGAAGAAGACAAAACAATAAACTCCTTTCATCCAACCCAAAGATAGATTGTTGCTAACATGCTTTGCAAGATTTGGAATAAAAGAGATAGCCAAGCCACTTAAACTAGAAAGTTATAAAGAAGGGAAGAGGGTGTATTTACTTGGTTGTATTGTAATAGTGATGGACAAATGCTTACATGCTTCGATTATTGCTACAGTATTTTTGTAAGCTTATAATATACCTTTTCCAGGTCCGTTTGTTTATATAGAAATTTATTTAAGCGTTTACACAACGAGTAGGTAACAACCCCGATATAATTATTATTTATTCAACGTCAGTTTATTCTTGGTGAATTACTAACCTTGCTATGCCTTTCCATGATGCATTTTTTAATTGCGCTGGGAAAAAACAAATCCGTGCTTCATGAAATTAAACATCAAAAAAATCTGAAAACCATACAAATATGAACATGGGGATAATACGAATACTCAACCCATACAGAATCAGCAGAAAAGGATAATAGGAAACGCTAACCAGAATATAAAAACAGACATGTCACAACCTGCCAAGAACGTTCTTGTGAAACTAATAGTCGCTGCAGGCCAAGCTGCACCATCCCCGCCAGTCGGACCTGCACTAGGTTCAAAAGGTATCAAAGCGATCGATTTTTGCAAAGAGTTCAATGCCAGAACTGCTAAATACGAAACGGGTGTCCCAGTGCCTGTATTGATTACCATAAAGCCTGACAGATCGTTCCAATTTGAAATGAAGTCACCTCCAACAGGATACCTACTGCTGAAAGCTTTGGGGCTTGAAAAGGGTGCTGGCCAACCTCAGATGAATATCAAGGAGAGAACAATTGGTGAACTGTCGTTAAAGCATATCTACGAAATTGCAAAGATTAAGAAGACTGACGAGAGACACGCCCTTTTGGAAATGGAAGGTATTGTAAAATCTGTTATAGGTGTAGCTAAAAGCATGGGTATCAAGGTTATTCCATAAGTCTGCCATTACTATACAATAATATGCTACATTAGCATACTGGCTTACTCGCCTTACACATTAGCCTGACTTGTACATATTTGAATATTCACTATACATATATACATAATTATATATTGATGAATTTGAAAAAATAATTTTTTATCATTAGTAGCCGTAGAGGTATATTTAGATGTCAAAATATTATGTTTTTTTATTTAGTCTTTATTAATTATAGAATCTATTTAATACTTGTTAAATCTTCTCTTCTTGTTTTTCTTCCAATTCTTTTTGCTTGCTTTGGTGTTCAAAGATCCGTTAGAAAAGGATGCAGTTGATGATGCATTGTTCTTGCTCTTACTTTGATTACTGTTCGGAACTGGTAAACCTGTTTCTTTATCTTCCGGCAGCATTTTCTTCAACTTAATTCTCTTTGGAGTCAATCTGGTATAGACTAAATAATATGCATTGGATTCCCTTAAAACATCTCTTTCAGAAATCTTATTGATGTATTCATCATCATACGTTGCCCACGAGCCATCTGGCTGCTTGCAATGTGCAATATAATGGCCGGATGACAACGAGCGACCTTCATGTACCACCACACTTATCAACTGATATTTAACAGGTAGGAGCGATTTCCCTTTCCGTATATTCTCTGTATCACAATATTCTGTCAAGTCAAGGAACATTGGGTACGAGACTGCTTGTTTCATCTTTGAAGAGGATGTACCATTAAACCTGAATTTCTTTAGATGAACTAGTAAAGTTTCCGGAGCTCTCAAAATAGAGTTACGCTTGACAGCATTTGTTGTCTTATGACATTTTTCACAGACATAGCCTTTTTGTTCGTTGTCAACCTTGATCAATTCCGGATTGAAAAAATCCTTTATAGATTTTTCAATTGAGAATCTACGGTTAACAGAGTTTAGATCACCTTGGGCTTGCAAGCTCACTGTATTGTTTGCAACAGTCTTATCAGGTGTTTCCTGACTTGCATTACTTTCCTTTGCTACATCTGGACCACCCGATGTTGCATTTTTACCATTGCTATTAGTTGACGAGGAAATGTTGGTTCTACTTTGATCATCTGAACTAGTTGGTGGTACATCTAATTTCTTCTTACCCTTTAAATGCAGTGACAAATCATAGAATGGCTGCTCAGTTTTGGAGACTTCATTACATGATTTACAGGAAACACATTGCTTCAACATGCCACCAAATATATCATATATTATGGATTCTGTTAATTTATGACCCTTTGGCACTGAATCCTCCTGTAAGCGAGACATCAATGACATGAAGTATTCGTGAGAATCTTCTTGTTGCCATTCACTCATCATACAGTTAATATCCTCTAAACTTCCAATTAATTTCTTTGGGTTGATGAAAGCGACATTCTTATTTTTAAACATTTCCTTTGGTAACCACATTTTTTTGCTTGTTTCTGCGAATGTATATGAAACAGAGCTTGGTGATATCGTATTCTCATATTTTCCTCTTAGAATGTCGAACAAATAATGCTGAATAGCAGGGATATGTAGCATTGCTTGAACTGCTGCGTTGGTGTAACAAGTGACACCATGGTTGAGCAGACCACGAGGTTTCAAAGATGATAATTCTGGTCCCCAATTTTTAATGATGTTTGATGGTAGAATCGAACCCTCATCAGTAATTTGTTCATTATATTTGTAGAAATTGTCGATGTCGGCAATAGTAGTAGGTGGAGTTATCGAACGTTTTGATTCTGGTAATTTATGCCTTAGCTCGTCCTCCTCGTTGTTATCTTCTCTAGGATCTGGTTTTTCAAACTGCAAGCTACGCTTTAGCGAGACTACCTTTTCCCTTTCCTTTTCATATTCGAGAGATTCTTCGTGTAATTGTAGTTTTTCAGAATCTGATATATCAATATCACCATCATCGTCTAGACCGTCCAGCTCCTCTTGGCTATTTAGTTCACTATCGCCATTTGAGTCTTCATTGCTGCCATCCGAAGCAAAATCCTCATCATCATCTTCCTCCTCCTCATCATCCACAACAGTAGTGATAGCACTTTCATTTGTAATAGTACCATCATGCTTACTTGTCTCAACAGATACATTGCCGATGTCTTCACCTAGATCCTCACCAATATCTTCCCCTAGATCTTCCCCTAGATCTTCCCCTAGATCTTCCTCAATGTAGTTCTGGCTGTTCACACTATTATCAATCTCAATATCAGATTCTGACTTTTTGATACTTTCAGAAACAGGACTAATGCTCTGGATGTCCGCTTCAGACTCTATATACTCCTTGGCTTCGTGAAAAACATCTTCATCTTCACTACTGATATCTGTGGTTACTGATTTCTCAGGAGGTTTTTCAGTATCTAAAATATCTTCCTGGCTCTGAGTAGTCTCTTCTTCCTTTTTCAATGATTTCACATTTGGTTTATTTTTGGATTTAGCAACGTACAGAGCAATGGCTTCTGCCACTGAACTAGGAAGCTTCACTTTCTTAACTTCAGTCTTTCTTTTGCTGTGATCTATGGCTTCTTCTGAGATGTGCTTCTTACTCTTCTTTGATGCGCCGTTTCTGCCGGTCTTCGAAGTAATCATAATATACGATGAGCTTTTTATTGATTCCGAAGATACTGAGGATGCAGTGGACTTGTTTGATGCTTGTTTAAATTGTAGGGGATTCAATAATATCCTATCGACTAACGGCTTAATGTTTTCCTGCGTGTTCATATTCTAGAATTGTGTCTTGCCCTTTATGCTCAACTCTCCAATTAGATCAAAAATGCAATATTAAATAATAAGCCGGATGAGAGAATAACACACGCTATATATGGATACACAGACGGACTTTCTTATAACGATCGCTTAGGAGATACGTTCGACTTTATATTTTTCTTTTGTCACCTGAACTAACTGTGTGTGTCTAAATATTAAACTCACGGCCTTCCACCTGTGTTCTGCATTTTCTCTTATTCCATTAGTTTTTGTCCCACCAGAAAACTAAAACTTTCACAGCTCATCGATTCCATTTTTCATTTCGTCTTGAAGAAAAAGTGGAAAATTTCAAACAGTGAAAATTTTTCTTTTGTTTTTCCCCTTTGGGGTGTAACGGTCACGTGCGCTTCAGAACTGATATACCAGACTTAGCCGCCAAGGTTTGCTTATTTAAGCTACATTCATCGCCAGAGTCTGTGAATTGACGATCCATGAACTTATCAGGAGTGTAGGATATTGCCAGGGTGTCGAGCTCACTTGGATTATGGGCTACAATATTTACGCGAGACTTGAGCTGAATGCATGCTGCAGTAGTTTCAGTTGTCAACTTTGGTGAAAGTTTATGAACACGCTTATTGGAGGGCGAATTTCTGGTGATCCCACCAAATTCTATTATATCACGACCCCAGTTTATTATATGGCCGCCATTTGTACCGATACTCAGACCGTCATACACACTTATGCTGGCTTTATGCTTTTGGTTCTTTACCGTAAATGGCAATTTCAATTCATTCACCTTGCCATAAGAATTTCTTGCGTCTAGTATCTCAATGATGTTGCAATTTCTCTTGAGAACATAGAGGAAGTGACCATTTTCACTTTGGATCATTTGATATACCCCCCTGTGTGGATTCTTACCACTGAACACGATCTGAGCCCTGGACATCCTTATATCTGCTCTATAGATTTCATTCTTGTACGTCCCAAATAATTTGTAAGGTGTGAACATCGAATCAATATCCGTTGAGTTAGGAGCAGGCAATTCATCAAAGCAAGAGACTATTGACTTAAGGATTGATTTGCCACATTGCTGTTTATCAGATCGAAAACTCCATACGGGTTCCTTCCTGCCAATATCATACAAGGATACTCGGTTTCTCGAAGATCCACACAAGAATTGTGAGTTATTCAAATACTTCAGTGTGTATGGAACTTCAAACTTTTCATTATCGTCGTTGACTACGTTGTACGAAGCTATCGGCTGACTCCGTTTGGAATTATCGTCTTCAACACCAGTCTCTTCTGGATTCAAAGAATACAACTGAATAGGAATGTTTCTTGACCCTATCAATATTGTATTAAACATTCTTGGATTTTCTTCGTTGAACAGTGAATACCTTGGATGAACCACATTGGATATAATAGATTGATTTTTGAAAAACCTTTGATATGGAACCAACTGTGTAACATCCACAGTACCTCCACAGTCACTTGTTTTAGCCTCTTCTGGGATGAAGTATTGCCTAATCCCGTTATCAGAAAACACAGAGATTAACGAAGTTCCGTCATACGACCAATGCAGTCCTTGACAAAGCACAGGCTTGTGCAATGTGGACTGATCTGACACATAGTCATTGTGTATCGATTCATTTAATTTTGGGAAAGTATATGCAGTTGAAGAGAATGAGTTGACCATTCGTAACCAGCTCGAATCTTCCTTCTGCCATACGGCACGGGTGTTCCAGCCGTCAAAAACAGACAACGTTCCATATAGTTGTTGTGATTTCGCAGTATTCATCACGCCATTCTTGAATAAGTCTAACTTCTTATCCTGACCACCCTATACTTCCTTGTATTATATAATGCCAATGGGGTTCTTTTAGAGTCATCGTTTCTCAATTTCAAAATATCAAAAAAACATATTACCCTGCTTGTCACGACTGAGATGTACTGTACATTTGAATACTCGCCATGCTGTATGTATCTGAGGTCTGCCTCAATGCAAGCTGTCTTATTATAATTATAAATAGTAATACACATACACATTGCATAGGAAGAGTATAATAATACAAGTTGTCCAAAAAATAATGTCCTTTGATATCTTCAATTGATACCTTCTTTTCCCAGTGACTGTCCCCGCACTGGTTCCTCCTTTAATACAATTCTCATTATCAGTACTGGTTCCTGATAAAAGACTAATAATCAAATCCAGCTTTTCCCTGTTCATTTCAATATCACGATGCAGGTTTCTGATCGATTCAGAATTGCTTGATGATATATCTGATATCGATGAGAATGTGGATGCATTGCGTTCAATTGACGGAGACATATGGTTTCTGGCCATTTCCTCATTGATTATTACTGAAGAATTCTTACTCCTGCCCACCGAACTCAATGAGCTATTGCGGCTATGCCGTATCCTGTAGTGTGATGTATCAGAGGTATGCCGGTTAGGCTCTTCATTGCCGAATCTCTCGCCAGAAGTATCGAAATAGTGTAATTCTTTTAATCTTTTTTCTAATGCGAGCCTATCTTGAGAGATCAGTCTTCTCCATTTAGTGTTCATTTGCTTAGTCTTTTGATTCAATTTGTTGCCTGTTAGAATGGCTGGCTCCTGATTGTAGGTGCGTATTGTGCCATTATCTTCGTTGATATATGGGAGCGGCAATGGATCGCCTAGAATTTTCCTCACAGACTGTTTACGTTGCCTTGAACTCTTGCGTCTCCGCACATCTTGTATATCAACCGAGGACACATCAATCACAGGCACATCACCTTCTTTATTAGAAATTGAAGTATTTCGCTGGTAGCCCATGGATGAGAGAATAGTGTTGGGTGATACCATCTTGGGTATGTAATCGTCATCGCCATCGTCATCGTCATCAATATCATCAGTCTTAAACACAAACGGATCGACCGCGACTTCATCCAAATCATGATCGTTATTATCATATCCATATTCTAATTGGTGCTCTCCATACACTTGTTCTTCTTTTACCGGCACAGGAGCTTTATCTGCCATATACTTTAAGCGGTCAGAAGCTAACCGACTCTTAACGGCTCCATTAGAACCAGAACCGGAGCCAGTTGATTCTGCTAAACTGTCTTCCAGTGTCCCGTACCTTTTATTGGTGTTTCTGCCGTTCCATGTGTTTTCGTGGATCGTCCTGATCTTTGCTAGCTTGATGTTTGATTCGCGTTTCAAAGGGTCTGTCGGCACATACGGGGCCTCTGGCCGTGCTCGTGCGATACCATTGAGGTTACTGTGCGACATCCATAAACTTCTTCTTCCTTGTATTCTGCGTCTTGTGCCGTGTGATATTTTCTTTTGTTTATTTCTTTTCAATAATACTGCTTTTATTTCATGCTTGCTATATTCTAGTGCTTTGCTTTGTGTATTTTCCTGACCTTGAACGCCGCGGCAGATGCGTAGAGAGGAATAACGCGACGGACCCGCAGCCGTATCTGAAACATAGATGAGTTGTGTTATAGTGACGAAAGGGATTACATTAAATTATATAGGTATCGGTATATATATAGAGATTGAAGCATATAAATTAATTGAAATTGAATTCTTGGTTTACGTTTGAACCGAAGCCAAAAGTGTTGCCTGCGGTTTGAGGAGCCATGCTCTCGTCGATGGCGTCGTCTTCTTCACCAAAGTATGTTTCAATGATGTTGTATGCCTTCTCGTAGATTTTGTCGTTGTTGTTTTGTTGACAGTTGAAGATCTTTTCCATACCACCTGCCTTTTCGATGAGATCGGCGTTCTCGTTGATATTGAGACCACGGGCTTCCTTGTCTGCTTCACCCATCTTTAGGATGTTTTCCAAGGCATCGAGCGAGACTTCTATGATTCTGTTGTCTGCAATTTCCAGGAGATCACAGAGTGGCTTTATACAGTCCTGTGATACTAGATATCTAATGATTTCAGGCTTTTGCAGACCACCAGAGGATGCGTTTGAGATTGCCCAACAGGCTTCCTTCTTTGTCTTGTAGTCGGCTGTGCTCAAGATTTTAACCAGGGGTGGGATCAGGTTTGCATCAATGACGGCTTGAATCTGTTCAGTGTTACCTGCAGTGATGTTTGAGATTGTCCAGCAGGCCTCCTTCTTGATAGATTCCTTTGGAGAGCTTAGCAGGTTTCTTAGAGCGACGAGGACACCACAGTTGATGACTACTTGTGTTTGCAAGTCATTACCGGTAACGATGTTTCCGACGGCTCTTAATGCAGGTGTTTGGACAGTAGTAGATGAGTGATCTAGCAGTTCGACTAGTCTCTTTGGGATTCTGACGTCGATAACTGCTTGGATGGCTTCTGGAGGTCCATCTGAGAGGTATGAGATGGCCCAACAGGCATCGACCAGTGTCTCGATATCGAGGGAGTAGATCAGCTTGGCTAGGGTTGGCAGAGCGGTGGAGACGATAGTCCAGTCTGGTTGTGGCTTCTTACCTCTGCACAGGTTGGAGAGGGTCCAGGTAGCTGTTCTGATGAGGGATGTCTTTGTTGAGCTGAACAGACCTAGAATTGGTTCCATGGCCGAGCACTGTAGAACGTAATCTCTGTAGTCAGTGGAGTCACCGGCGACGTTACCAAGAGCCCAGATGGCTTGTTCTTGGACTTCGACAGAGCCTGTGTATAATAGTTGGATGAAGAGAGGGACTGCGCCTGCTTCAACGACAACCTTTGTCTGGTCGGAGGTACCCGAGGCGATGTTGGTGAGAGCCCATGCGGCCTCTAGTTGGAGCATTTCCGGTTGGTTTTCGTTCATGAAGTTGACCAAGGTTGGGACGACACCTGACTGGATAACGACATCGATAGGAGGACGGTGTTCTCTGGATAGGATCTGTCTGAACTTGACAGTTGCGCTGAGTTGCTCCTGGAAGTCGTTGGACTGGATCTGCTGGACCATCTGTGGCAGTTCTTGTTGCAACTGGTTGTAGAACTGTTGGTCGGCATTGGCATCGTCCTGATCGTCATCATCTGAATCCAGGTCGTCTGCGCCGCCTGCTGGAGGGACGAAGTTTCTTCTCTTGGCGAGGACTTCGTCTCTCTTGGCCTTTCTCAGTTCGACCTGTTGTGTGTCTCTTCTACGACGCAATTCATCTGCTGTGAATCTTCCCTTGTTCTTGAAGTTTGTACGTCTGTACTCTGGAACGAACTTGTTGGTTGATGAATCGGAGCTGTCCATGTGTATTTGTGAATATGTATGTGTATTAGTGTGTGTATGTAAGTTCTAGAATGGCTCACAACTTTGTATCTGTATTTTTATCTATTAACTGGCTTTTGTTGGCAGAAATGCAGAAGAGGGAGACAATGATATACACGAATATGTATAAGTGTAAGTGTAAGTGTGTATGTGGGAGTGGATACTGGTGGTACAGATAACACAGACAACTGTGTGTCTCAAAACTTGCTGATATAATTTTTACAGTGAGTTCTTCGGCCTGAGAAGCGAATTTGGGACCCACCAGGAAAAAGATGTGAAAAATTTTAAAAATCGTCGTTCTACACGGAGAAAACCCGGGTAACTGAAATAGTGTGAAAGATTCCAAGAGACTCACTAGATAATTATAGGCAGAACAGATTAGACACAACCATCGCATATATTCACATATATAGAGCTGATTACACAAGGTAGGTAAGATAGAGGGGTACATACACAATAAGAGGGACTTCTTCTTGCTGGTGTTTCCGTCACACACGATGGAAACAGCTGCTGATAAAGAGCTCCTAGAGAATGGGGACCAGATGAGAGGGGTGCAAAGTGGTTTACTTTGTTGTTGTAGTAGCGTCTCACACACAGACGCCACGACGTAAAAAACTGTACACACACGATCATGTGGTTCCAACAATCATTGCGGTATGGACTCTCTTTGGCTCACTTGTGATATACATATACATATGCATATATCCAAAAAAAAAAGACCAAAAATAATGAAAAAAAAAGATGCACACCATTGGGAATAATAAAAATAAAAATAAAAGGGGGAGGGGAATACGAGCTTGGAAATCATTTTCTTTTAATAAAAGATTGGATAAAAAAAAGGATATTCGCACTGATTTCCAAACTCAGGAAATACGCACACATATGCACGCACACACATATAAGACATTCAGTTCATACCGTAAAATAGAAACAGAGAGGGATGGGGAATAAAATAAAGGGGAGGATGATGAAATGAGATTGCCATGCTATCATAGTAATAGCAAAGCACCTGCGAAGGCAGCACTACCAGCAGTCAAACCAAGTAATTGGAATGAGCTGACCATGTTTGGAGCTGGAGCGTCGTTCTTGACAGCCTTCTTATTATTGTCACCAGTGTGGGTATGGACGTTTCTTGTCTTGTTGAACTTACCGTACTTGTGAGTACCAGTGTGGTTTGGCTTCTTAGATCTAGAAGTGTGGTTAAACTTACCGTACTTGTGAGTGCCGGTGTGGTTTGGCTTCTTGGATCTTGAAGTATGGTTAAACTTACCGTACTTGTGGGTACCGGTATGATTTGGCTTCTTAGATCTTGAGGTATGGTTGAACTTACCGTACTTGTGAGTACCGGTGTGGTTTGGCTTCTTGGATCTTGAAGTATGGTTGAACTTACCGTACTTGTGAGTACCGGTACGGTTTGGCTTCTTAGATCTTGAAGTATGGTTGAACTTACCGTACTTGTGGGTTGTGTGGGTTGATGTAGTCACGTATGTTTCGTGCTTCTTAGTGACAGTGGTGACAGTGGTGAATTCCTTTTCATCCTTCTTGTGAGCAGCGACCAATGTGGCGGCTGTAGCTAGCGAGACGACTGAGACGAGAGAAAACTTCATTGTTGCTATTATTGTTCTTCTTCTTTTGTGTATATTAAACTGTTTTTTCTTGTTCTATTAATTATTAATTATTAGTGTTTTTATATTCTTCGAGGATACGAGAGAGAGACAAAAAAAATAGGAGGGTATAGAAAAGAGGAAGTCTAAAGGTGTATGGTGGTTTTAATGGAGTGTTGTATTCGGGTTCTTTCCAGCTCTTGATATAAAATAAAGTATATGTGCAACAGGGAGTGCCCAGCAAGGAAACAGGAAGGGACGCCCACCGTTGTTTAGTTCTTATATATCGACGCCGACAAATTTTTTGCGAGAAAACAGGGAAAGGGCACTGGACGGCGATGGCGACTGCCCACGCCGGCGAATAGGAGGCCCGCTGCACTTTCCGCATTCGGCGACGCCCGCAGCGCTCGAACGGGCAACAAACAACAACAAAAATGGCGCAAGTGGCAAAAACAAAACAGTGTGCGGCCGGGCAACGGGGTCCGTTTTGGGTGGCCGGAAAAACTGGCCGGAAGAACCTGGTTGGTCACGTGGGGGAGTCGTATATGTGTATGTGTATGTGTATGTGTATTCGTAAGTGTATTCGTAAGTGTATTCGTAAGTGTATTCGTATATGTATATGTATATGCCGGTTGTTCACAACTGCCTGAGACGGCCCTCCCTCTCCAGTGGTGGAACGTTCTTCTCCACGGACTTGCCCAACGGAACAGAGCCCATGAACCCTTTGTTCTCCACGAGTGTGGAGCTCCGGAGGTACAGAGGGTCTTCCTGGTAGTATTCGTCTATTATAGGGTGCAGCAATATTGTTTGCCTCTTGATTGTCAGGATACTGTTCGTTGGCACGGCAATCCAATCGCCACGCTCAAATGTCAATGGCTCCGACGCAACCATTATGACATCCTGGTTCCGGTCCAACCTCTCCATCCGGTACTCACCAGGTTCAGACTCGATGAAACTAGACCCGCTGCTGAAATGCAACGAGGCAGCTTCGTCCGTCTTGGATGTTATGTAACGCGAGATAACCACCGTGGTTCCATCCGTTACTGCAAAATTCAGTAACGATGGCTCCACATTCTCCTCGCCCTCGTTCACTTCCTTGGTCCAGTCCTTGATGTACTCAATCGTCTGAAGTAGTGCCTTGCGCAGTGCAACATGCCCAAAATTGCCGTCTTTCTTGGCCGGATCGAACCCAGCCTTGTCCAGCGTGTCTAGGAACAGTGCAAATGCAAACTCAGAATCAGTACTCCCCTGTGTGAAGTTCAAATACTCATCCTTGATATGATTCAGCAACCGCCTCTTAATCTTGCTGAAACTCGATATCCCACCGTTATGCATGAAGCAGAGACTATGGTAAGTGAACGGATGGCAATTTGTCTCAGATAACACACCATACGTAGATGCCCGCACATGTGCAAACACCAAGTCCGACTTGGTTTTCTCCGCCAGCGTATCTAGATTCTGGTTGTTCCAGGCAGGTGTGATGGCCTTGAATAAGCATGGTCCGTCCATGTCCAGTTCCTTATCGAGTGGGTAGTACGCAACACCGAACCCATCACCATTCATCGGCCGTCTACGATCCAACCGCAACCGACTGTCGAACGACTGATTGATGATCGAATGCGCCGGCCTCGTCAACAAATGAGACAACCGTATTGGCTCCTTTCCCTTGAATATTAAAAATCTACACATATATTCGAAACTTTTCTGTTCAATATACTGTTGTAGTGGTGAATTGTTTATAAGTAATGCAAATGTGTAGTATGGATATATTAATGAATATTTCTCCTTCTATATATATACTAATGTGTGTGTGTGTGTTAGCCCTTACTGATAACACTGTACTATATTTGTCTTTCTTCCTTCTTGCTTATATATCCAGATACACATGTGTGTGTGACTTCGTGCGTGTCTTGCTCAGATCTGTGTTTTCTACAGTCATAATCCTTCCAGAAATGCCTAACAAGTACTTCTTAATCACGTGACTTCCACCACGATTTTTAGCATTGTACAGCAGATAATGCCACAGTTATTGCCGTGTGAGAAAATAATACACACTGTTACAAGTTTTGCACATTACTCATAAATAGTATCAATACAGAATTACGTACTTGTAGACCCTACTAACGGTGCAACAACTTCTTGAAAAGTCTCTTGATCATGTAGATACTGCACCCAAAGAAACGGATCAATGCACTTAATGCAACAATCCAAAGAATCACATTGAAGTAAATGCTTGCCTTCTCAGTAATCAGTGGCGTTTCTAGCACTTGTCCCTGCGCATCTGGCTGCTTATGCGCCTTTCTTATAGCCAGATAGTCATCTATACCACCCGTGTTCAACACTGCAGCAACAATACCAAAGTTGGTCATGACCCAAAAGATAATAACAAGCGATCTAACATTGGCATAGTAACCAGGCTTTTTCTCTTCCAGAGACATCACTTTAGCCTCTTCTTCCTTGTCATCCTTCCCGTCAAGAATACTCAAATACTTGTCATAGTTGGACTGGATCTCCTCACTCGATATCAATATCTCCATTTTAAAAGTACCATCTTCTTTTGTGTTGATTTTTCCCAGCGGCTTCTTGGCAACTGCACCCTTCGTACCCCAGGAGATATCATGCACATTGCAAAATGCATAGATATTCAAGACGTTGATATACGATGGACTCAGCAACAGATACTGCACAAAACTGGTAAACATGTGCCATGGTTGCAAGTAAATAATAGAACTCACAAAATAAAGGGCATATGTGGATCCCAAGGAAATAATCATATCCCTGAAGGATGCTTCCATGACCAACCCCTTGAATGTAAGGTGTTTCAGACTCAGAATATGTTCAAACGACTTAACACTCATAAAAATACTGCAGAATATCATGTAGACCATTAAAATAGCAAAGAAAATACAATTCAGGACATAGTATTTTTCTGTACTGGTGGGCTTGTTACCCAACGACAAGATAAACGTGGAAAAGATGGAGATACCGTATAACCATAAAAACACAACAGATAACACGCCGAATACAGGGCTGAAAGAGACTGCTATCGATACCGACAGGATCCTGAACACTAGGAAAAAAGAACTCAACGAAAACCATGCTATCAATGTGTTGAAAAACAAATAGATGAATTCTAAGTTTAAGAGTAATTTTCTACCAAAGCTATGGCCACTAGTCCAGATTTTGTAGAAATGGAAGAACGAATAAACACTTGCAAAAAAAGAACCGTTCAACCAACGTCTTCTCTGTAAAATAAATTCAGGAACTCTTTCGGGGACATCTGTAGCTGCATATGAACTCCTACAATACTTCAATACCCAATTGCTGTGCTTCTTAACAACAATTTCAAAACAAAGAATACGATCTTCGGCTAAATACATGTTAGACGAAAAGAAATGCAATCCTTCACTCTCAACCTGTTCACCATAGAAATACTTTGTTAGTGGCTCACCATGCACTGCAGTGAATCTATAGGCCGAGAATGCCCCGGGTAGAACAGTGATGAAACCAAAATTAGATTCTGTAGTCTTATCCAGAATATTTGACATTTTATATTCAAAATTCTGGGAAGCGATCAATGGGTTCAGTAAATTCTTGAAGTTTTTACCTAGGTCTGTTCTAATCTCACCACAGGCACCACCAACATTAGGAGCACGGAATTCCCTCCACAATTGGTAGATGGAATCCTTCCCTGGCATTGTACCGGCATCTAATAACGTTACAATGGTTGGCTGTAAAAGTTCGGCAAAACCTTCAAACGCCCACCTATGTGAATTGATCTTCTTTTGGTTTTTCTCTTTCAAACCAAACAGCAATTGAACAGGCACGGTCGATGGGTCACAGCTTAATTTTAATCCATCCTCACTAACCTCAGATATATTAACCATTGTGGTGTGTTCATAAACATGCATGCCGACTTCTTTACCATTAATCTCATCTTTGGCAAAACCATCCTGGTAACAACCTAATGCACTGATCAATGCTAATGATTTCTCATTGATCTTTGAACGACCATCTGAGACAATACAAACAACAATCTTTTTCCAGGCGTCTGGACCCCATGTGCTCGAGTTCTTTTTACGAACCATGTACCTAATATTATCCATAACACCTTTCAAAGTTCTTCCCAACAGGATATGGTCTTCGTTGTACATTGTGATAACTATCATCAGTTCTGTGCTTCTTGGTTTCAAATATTTTAATTGTCTTGCTGTGAAATTGTCTTGTGCCATCTTGTTTGGTTCGCATGTAACAGCTTGGTATCTCATGAACTTGAATTCATTGGATAAGACATTTTCATTATCGACTGCAGAGGAGTACTGTTTCAATAATGACTTACTGATTGGCGAATCAAAAATGAAATTACCTCTCCATAGTTTAAATTTTCTCACCTCTGTTGTGTTTCTTCTTGGTAATGCACGTTGCTCTTCGCTTCCATTGTCAATTACTCTATCCTCATCGGTGTAGTTTCTAATATTTGAAATCAGCATTGCATTCTCCGAATCCGAGGAAGAGACTAATGAAGTCTTTGATTTTTCTCTGTTAATTTTGTCTAATGTAGTTAGATCATCGTTTATATCATACTCTCCAAGGTCTCTATGGGATATTTTCCTGCCGTTTGAATCTTCATCATCCTCATCACTGTACCCGTAATCAAACTCGTTACTACGAATATAATTACCATTTCCATCTGTGTTTTGCATGTATGTTTTCCTCTTGATGTATGGATCTATCATGTTACCGTGTCTGTCTAGATATGTGTTGATTTGATAGTCGTCACCGTTGTGATCCATATAGTCTTGTTCAAGATCAGGCATGCTAGGTCCATTATACATATAAGCACTGCTTGATTGGTCATATGAGTTCTGTAGGATAGGTTTCGTGTCATCGTCATTTGATATTATGCTTGGTGTTAGCTGCATGGGTTCTGGGGAAACATTGAGAAGGTTGCTGTTGCTGTTGGCGTTACTTGTTCTTGGCTTTCTTTCAGGGCTGCTGTTGTTATAATAGTAATTATTTTCGTTAAAGTAAGCTGTTTGTTGCTTTTGAAAGTATTCTGGATTGGATGGACTATAGACCTGACTTGTGGAATCCATGGGTTGTTGGATAACATCTGGTGTTTGAGGGATAACATTTATATTTGGAGCCTCAAACATAACATTCGACGTTTGAACGTGGCTACTACTGTTATTATTACTGTTTCCATTGTTATTGTGGTTGAATACGTCATTATATGCAGTTGGCGGCGTTCTAATATCATGAGGTTGAAAGTTCTGAACGAAACCGTTGTATGCTTGGGCATTATTCTGGTCTGCATAACCGTGGTTGGGTGCAGCATTCTGGTTTACATATCCATGTTCTGGTGCATTGTTATTTGTAAACTCTTGGTTCGAGTAGTTATTTCCTGGGTATTGTAGGGGCTCAACAGGAGTTAATGAACGTCCAGTGTATTGGGACTGATCCATTGATGAATCGTTGTTCCCATAGCTGTACGAGGTATTGTTCATCAAATACTCATCACTGGGGTTATTGGTGTTATATTGGTAGTGCCCGTCTTCATCAGCAGGTCTGTTGGGATTTCTATGATTGTTGTAGTTATTATTATTATTATTATTGTTGTTGTTATTATAATTATTATTATTGCTATTATAGTTGCTCATGATTCTAGCACTGTGAGGGTAGTCAAAATATGCCAAAGTATGTAATCTGCTCTAGTGATTCACTGAATGCTGTATACAGCTGATGCAATATATACTATATGTTTAGTTTTTATATGTTAGCTAGATGAATAAAGTCTTGTATAAATAATACACACAATTTCATAATCAAACATCCATGTTTCATATATATAAATACAAACCGTTTGCTAGATCATCGAGATCACCAAATGGTTAGCTGAGCACACGAAATTCCCAGTGTTCGGATGCAGGGCACAGAAGCGCCCGTGAAACCCGAGCCAGAGCTGGAGGATTTCAGCGGTTAGTGATTTCGGTTTCCCAATTGGGAAATTCGTGCAAAAAAACCGAGTGGCTTGGCTGCTCTTATCATTTCTAACGACACGAATCCAGTCTAAAAATAGAGTCGACTGACGAAAGAGAGAGAGAGGTGAGGCTTCCACAGTGCAAGAAACTACTCTATGCGGCTCTGGATGGGTATCAGTGAGATGTAAAACGGGTGGTCTTTAAATAGATCTTCTATTTCAGCCACTTCCGGACCACTTATGGACAAAGACGCCCCCGGATTGTCAAGAACATGCAGCCTTGCCTTCGCCTGGTTGAATATGTAATTTCTTTTCAATTTGTCGAGCATCGTCTCTTGGAACCCACATGAAACCTCTGCGATTTTCATTGCGTTGGTGAGCAGCACCTTGCTGTTTTTCATCAGTACTTCTAGTATGTGATTGCTATCATCTGTTGCAGTGGACTGAGCCTTCTTTAGAACCAATCTCCGTAGTTCATTGTCAGATGAGGAGATGTAGATATTGCACAGTTGGAAAACGACATTACTTAACGTATCCTTCTTCTGCTGATCGAATTTCGCGCTTTGTATAATACCATTTCTTTCATTGGTGCATGCGGTTCTGACTTCTGTTAAAGCGGCATTCAACAAGCGTGACAGTTCCCACTGTGTTTCATTTGGAGCGTACTCGATAGCCAATTCTAGCAGATCAATCACAACCAACTTGATGGTAATAGTTTTGTTATCCAAATCTTTGCCAATGCATCCAACCAGCAATTCAATGTCACCATTGAAAATGTGTTTGGCACCTTCAATACCGAGCCTGACAGCATCGATATCAGATAAGTCGATCAAAATTTTGTTCAACCCTGTGTCTACGATATCGTTCAGTTGCAAGTAAAACTTGTCAATCAGCTCTTCTAGATAGTTGACCTGTACTATGTTGAGGGAGTCTGCATTTTCAGTGACAGAGCCGTATTTGGTCTCTATAATGATTTCCAGCACCCCTTGAATATACTTATAACAGTTTACGAATACCTCTGCGAGTGTATTGCTTGTGATCTGGTCGGAGACTTCCATTGTCTCTTCATTCTGCAACCCTGTGGAATTTATGATGATGCCGGAGCCATCTCTTCGGTTCTTGTCATTGATATGGTCTTCCTCGAGCGTGTCTCTTACCATTTGGGTCTCGGCAGTCACGTTTTCATTCTGTGCTAGGAGTTGCCATTTCTCTAGTTCATTAATTTGTTTCGTGATCAAAATATTTGAGAGGTTAATGAACTTATTTGATAAGGCTACGATTTCGTCACCTTTCAGACTATGTGTCTCTGTTGATTCGATGAGAGATAAATAGGAGGTGAGCAAATTGAATTGCAAATCCCAGACGTCGACGTTCGTACTGGCGAATGCATCGTTAACGACATCCAGCTTATTTATAATTTCCGGTAGTGTCTGCAATACTTTTGAGATGCCTGGTATATCAGCCAGATCTATATATTTAAGCACGTTGATGTATCCGTCATTGGCGAGGTAGTCTGTGTATATCTGCAGCAGTAGTCTTGTCTGGTTGTAGTACATGTTGTAGGTGGTCCTGTCTGCAGCGTGTCCAAAAGTGGCCAGACCGGTCTCGTACAGTTCGTATGCGGCCAGGTAGAACCGCAGACTCTTCTTGATGTCAGACAGTAGCCACCGTTCTGCTTGTTCTTCCTGGTCTGTTGCTTCTTCGTAGTAGTCATCCTTAGTTAGCAAGGCCCGCTTGTTCTTTTCTGAAGAGTTTTTCTTTTTCTTTGGATGTCTGATTCTTTGGGGTTTCATTCTACGTGTATGAGCTTGTTGATATGCAGTAGTGGTGGTATTGAATTTTATGCGATGCTTTGTGTGAAAACTGTAGATATATGCAACTTTTTGATCGCTATTGAATGTTCCATATTGATGTTTTCGGCGAGACTCCAGGGTGCCATATGAAAAACAGAAATAGAAGTGATATGTGCAGAGCGCGAAGAGCATCATAGAACGTGCGGACCACTACGATATTGCCTATAATTTTAGGGACATACGAACTGCATAACAAAGACAGTCACGCATTGCCTTCTCATCTTTTCGGATGCAGAAGAGAAACACTAGCACATCACTGTTGCCCAGTCGTCCATATGTTCTTTCAGTCCCTCTGAATGCAGCACCCCTAAACCAATACAACCCATTGGAACACCAACTCTACTACCTCAGGTGTTGTTGCCACGTGACACACATGACTGCTCCACATCCCTTAGAAAGCACTCCCCACTATTGCAGCAGCACCACAAAACTGTGTCATCCCTGGGGGATCCGCGTCTCTCGCATTGTAGGTGTGACACTGACGCCATCACCTGCACAGCCGCACACACAGCCCCTCCAAGTCAGAGTACACCAAAAACTGGCAAAGGTACCCTTTAGCGGTTTAGAAATTAGTGGGGGTATTCCAGTCCAATGGTATAAAAGACAGATGTCCGACAACTGCAAACCCACCAAGAACTACTCTTTCAGAGAACCCCAGCATTACCAAAATATATACATATAGAATACATAATTGATAAACCAATAACCTCCATACTTTTCTAATACAAACAGTAAACATGTCCAGTACAAGTTCCCAAGACAAGCCACCCTTTGGCGAACATACTGTCGAAGACTACAACCGCATCCTAGGCGAAGGACAGAATTGCGAAGACTATGCGCAGCAGGAGGCAAAGATAAAGAAGTTCCAGGAGGAGCAGGAGGCCGCCCGCACCAGACCGCACCCTGACTTCCCGCCCACCCATCTCTACACCGACACCACCGACATCTACCCCTCCATGAACCAGTACACATACGTGCCGGACAACGAGGACCTGCACCACGGCAAGACGGACATTCTCCCCGCGGGCTGTCCCGGGAAGACCATCCCGTTCGGAGCCGGCGCCGTGGGGATTCCGGGCTGCGGCACTGCTACCCGTCCCGCCCAGCACTACTCCGCGGCTGCGATGGAACACTTTGACGCAGCGGAGATGGTAGAGGCCCGCATGAACGACGAAACGTGTCCCGCGGGGTGCCAGAACACAGCGGTGCCCGGGTTTGACGGCCACCATACCCCAGTGCCCGGTGCAGGGACGATCGACCCGACATCCCACCAGATCAGGACGTGGCACCTGATTCCGGAGAATTACCGGGGGCTCGGGAGCCAGCGGCAGGCGGAGGGCCAGCAGGAGCATGGGCAAAGCGATACGATGACTTACCATTTCGACCCCAGGACAGGTGCCCAGACGGTGCCCAGAAGCGAGAAGGAGACCCTGCAGACCAAACCGGAAAAGAAGAAGGAGTCGTTCATGCACAGACTGAAGAGAACTGTGAGCAAGTGACTCGGGATGGTGTGGCAACCGCTTGCTTGCAGAGAGTGATTTATGTAAATTGTCTATAGAAGTAAGTATCTTCAAGAACAGGTATAGTTGTATATCTCAACACTTTCAGTAGCGTAATTGGTGGTGGTTGCGTTTAAGAGTTTGGTCATTGACTAAGATCATTGTTGTACCCGGTGGGGCGGAGACGGGGGGCGTTTTTCCGCGCTTCTGAGTTAGCCGCCGAGTTCTCAAGATGGAATGATCTGGAAGTACGACACGTATATATATATATTCACCTGTATAATTTACATTGATATAATTATTACAAAAAACCACTTCCACAGTTGTGATAATATATACAAAATACATATATCCAATGATTTTAGAAACAACCAAGAGAGACGGTAAGGGTGGCCCAGCAAACGATGTTACAGTTCGAAAGAATAGAGACAGAGCCAAAAATTCAAACACACCATCTAGCGGTAAGCCAAACACACCCAAAAAGAAAACAAATCCAGCAACTACTACCAATGATTCACTAACATTAACTAAACCAAAGAGAAAGTCCAAGTCCATACCTAAAGACAAGGACAGGCATAATAAGCAACCAAGAGAGCCAGCAAAGGATTTTAGATTTAAAAATACACAACCCCATGCAACAACTACCACAGAACACACACAAAGGAAAACGATGGTGGACTGTGGTGTTCAAACAACCTCAATGTTCAAACAACACCTCGACAGTATATTCAACTCTTCATTTAGATTCAATGAAATTGACATCACAACAACGGCAAGAAAAAACAGCATAGATTCAGACTATAGCGATAGTTCGTATGACATATTCGATAGTCCTTCCACTAGAAACTCCTCTGTGGCAACAGTGTCAACTGATATATCTGTCTCACGGCGATCCTCGACTGGCTCAATTATATGCAACAAGCCTTGTATTGCTCAAAAAGACATTACTAACCAAAGTGGCAAGAACACAGTATCTGTCAACACTCACAAAAACTTCAAATCGTTACATGAACTCGAGAAATACCACGAAGAAAGAATCAATGATATCATTAATGAACTACAACGTGTCTGTAGATATAACACTGAAGACAGCTCTCCATTGAAACAATCAGATCAGGGCACATGGCTCGACATTCCCACATGCTGCTTTGCGTCAGAACAAAGCTAGCATACCAATGCACACATATAAAACTTTGCATACTCATACAAAACTATGCATTTCGGAAGACACGCTATTATATACTTTTCTATGCAGGAAAAAAACTTATTGATCCCACAGAAGAATTCCAAACAAAAACACTCTGACATGAACTTGAACCAAGAATTGTGTTTTCCTAATGTGGACTGCACCGAACATTCTGTCCTGGACAACGTGCTTGCCCAAGATGGACATTGCTAGTCGACTGAACTTCAATTGTTAACACAAACAACTTGCCCACTTCTGTTACCCGCATACAAATCCTGCAGCAAGTCCCAGGTTGTACGTATACTTCTTACGGAGAGCGACATGTGGAGGCCTGCCATGCAATAACAACAGCTGAGGGTCCTGTTGTCCCGCGAGGCAATGGAACTTCGGATATGAAAAAAACACACAGAAAAAATCAGAACGGGACGAACTGAACCGAACGGGACGAACTGAACCGAACGGAACCAGGAAATTTAAGAGAAAAAAACAAATACACCAAACCAAATCTTACAGCAAACAAACAAACAAACAAACAAACAAATAAGAATAACAGCAAAATAACCAGAAAGTATTTTAAAGTAACTTATCTTTATTACTACTACTCAATACCATTAATTACCACTAGCGGTTACACACACATCCTATAGCAGCACACTCAACACGCTACATCTCTGATCATTGTGTCTACGTTAAAGAACATACAATAGACCCTTTAACGCACTTCGTCCAAAAAAAAACAGAAGTCAACACAACTGTGCAACAAATCAAACAATAGGTATATACTATACTCTCCCAGTATAGAAGCATTGATTATCACATCTACATCAAGATAATCTGGATATCACTATCGGTATCATAACACATCATTCCTTATTTTATTTCATATATCTCTATTTCGTGAAACAACTACGAAAACAGCATCATTTCATTCCGATCACAAATGAACAACAACAGCAACTACTTCACTTCAGCATTCAATTCAAGCTCGGAAAACGTTTCCCTAGGAAACTTCAACGCCTCTCCAAACCAAAATTCTAAGCTGAACTTGAATACCCAGGACTCGCGTGCCCACAGCGAATCCATGCCAGCAAATGAAAACTCGTCGCCTTTACATCTCTCCACTGTACTAAACAATCTGTCAATGGGTGTCAACACTTCACAACAAGAGCTAGTCCAAACTAGCTACCTTCTGAAAATAATGAACATTCCAAAAGATATGACAATAAGAGAAGCACATGCCGTATTTGCACTGGCTAGCGGTGTATCCAACATCGAATTAGCCAGGAACACTCGCAGTAATTCCAACGCAGCTGCAACAGATGATGACAACGACTTTATAATCACTGCAAAATTCGATTCCTTGAATCTAGTCCTCCGCTATGCTCACATTTTAAGCTCCAAATCGGAACTTTTCGGACCAAGCTTCCCCTTGAAAAGCTACATTGAAGTAGTGGATGAGTTGACCCAACAACAACGTCTTTTCCAATCAACCAATGTTGACAACATCCCAAGCACATTTGAAAACAACTTGCAACTACCAGGGGCCAGCGGAAACCAACATCAGGTCAACCCTGCTATTTCAAACCAACAGCCAGGTTTACTTCCTCAACGCTCCAAGTTTTCATTTAGCGACCCTTTCACCACCGACCCTGCTCAACCTGAATTGATTCAACAAAGCATTGCTGTTAAGAGCCGCACCCAATCTCATCAAGATTTGTCTGTAAATGCCAGTGATATCGGAAAATCATTTTTATTGATGGAAAACGACGAAATCAACGATAACATATGGGGTCCAAGTGCAATCCCTTCAAGTATCAATGGATTTAATAATGCGGCAAACCCTTCAACACCGACATTAGAATGGGGTAATCCAGCGAACAGACAACAAAATTCAGCATTCTATCTTCCACCAAACTCAGCAAACTTGGACGTTCCATCCAACATGCCTATGGCTAATAACAGTGCTACACAGTCATTGCCACCAACTTCGGCATCGTCTCTGTCACCATATGGATTAATGAACCAAATGAATCCAGCTGCTAACCAGCAACAAATCCCGCCTATAATAGGAGCTGGTGATGCAAACAGCACAACACCACAAAAGCAAAACAACTACAATCCCGGTGCTCCCCAACAAACCTTGCAGGAAAATTCAAATTCACCATACAAGTCAAGAATGAATCAGAGTATGAACAGAACAATGCAAAATACTAACAGCGGTACCACCCAAAGTGTCAATAAAAATAACAGCATTTCTAACAGTAACGGAAATGGTAGCAACACTGGGGCAAAGATTAGCCCCTCAAATTCTGTATCTAGCGCTACCAATTCCCAAACTGCCATCTCACAAGCTGACTTGTCACTGCTCGCAAGGGTGCCTCCACCAGCGAACCCAGCCGATCAAAATCCACCATGTAATACTTTATACGTTGGTAATTTGCCACCAGATGCAACCGAGCAAGAATTAAGATTGTTATTCTCAGGCCAGCAAGGTTTTAGAAGGCTCTCGTTTAGAAATAAAAACAACAACGGAAATGGCCATGGTCCAATGTGTTTTGTAGAATTTGATGATGTCAGTTTTGCAACTAGAGCTCTGGCTGAATTATACGGTAGTCAATTACCACGTACAACCATAAGCAACAAGGGTGGTATCAGATTGAGTTTTTCCAAGAATCCATTGGGTGTTAGAGGTCCAAACAATAGAAGAAGTAATACCAGCGCTGGCAGCTCAAATTCCAATGCTAATCCATCTTTGAATCCTTCTGGAAATGCTGATTCGAACACAAATGAAACTGGGAACGTTGCATACAATTACACCACAAATTATACAAAATCTTAACATGCATTCAGTCGTATATGACTGGAGTTAGTTAATGCCGTTTATTATGTTGATTCTACTCCATTTCCTTCCTGACATCCTTTTCATCTCGCTCCTCCATATATCTTTTTGTCTATATTTTTGTCATTATTATTACCGTTACTCATTATCTTTTTTACCACAAATTTTCCTCGATAGACCGACATCTACAGCCCAAGTACCAGACTGGCTCAGTCTTGTTAATGTTGGTAGCACTGCTTGCAAGCTTAGAAAGTGCGATTCTAGGAAATCCACTGCTATAATCTTTCACTACGAGAAGTTAAATGATAAAACCACTTTATAAATTCATATAAGGAATACATATAATTGATACATTTTTCCCTTCGTGTACTTTCTTTCAGACAACTTATTTGTATCACATTCTGAAGAAAGCTGAATGGTAAGATAATATATCTCAGAACATCAATGTGAGCGATGAAGGGAATCGATTCTACTAGATCTTTACCTAAAGATATCTCGTACATAATTATATAAACTCAATATTAATTCAATTTATAGTTTTCTCGAAGAATAATGTGTCAAGATTATCATCTTACACGACATGAATTTATGCTTTCTGCATGTTTGATGAAAATCATGAGTGGGATGTTTACGTGAGATTGCCTTTCGTTTGGTTGTCGTGGAAAATCGCCTCGCATCTGAGATACGACTGTACAGAGCTAACAATGGAATTATTATTTCAAATTGACACAATGCTTTACCATTCTACCTATATCTTGCTCAATAATTTATAGATTATTACCTTTTCTGACTATTATGCTATTCAAATAACTAAAGTCTGCATCATTAACATATCTAAGCTATTCAGAATTGTGAAAATTAAACTTTTATATTACTTTTGTATATCCAACTAACCTAATTCAATGAATGAGATAGACTTTTCTCTACTGGAGGACGAGAACTCAGGGGATACACCATCTACAAGCTTACTTCACCACCAGACAAAAATCGATGTTTTCATCATCAAAGCTTTTAGCTTACTTTCACATGGGGCATTAGTCAGTAGTAAATCTCCACAGACTACAAACAACTCTCCACATACTGCATATACAACCCCATCAGAGACTAAATCGACACCTTATCCATCTACATCTGGCAGTATTAATACATCTGCAAAAGATTCAGTCGACGTTAATACAACAGCAAACACTGACAACACGGGCTCTAAGAACCAGCTCGAGGATGAAGTAAATTCTGGTCACGAACAAATTGATCCTAAATCCGAGCAAAACGAAAATAATACCGAAATAAAGAATTCTCCTAGTAGTAGCCAGGCTAAGAGCAACGTTAGCCCGAATGTTATCAATATTCACTTACCTAATACTCAATTTTTCAACAAAATTTCATCACTTTACAACGCAACATTATCGGGTCGTTCAATATATGAAAGACCTACATCACCAAAGTCCGCCATTGAACTCCATCAAAGGTTTTCCCAAATTACCAAGGAATTAGAGCTAAGTTTTGAGGCCAGTCCATATTCCAAATACTTCTACAAGCTAGAAGAAAACCTGTGGCAAATAAAGCCAGATTCGGAATTAGAATCTGAAGAACTGTGGCAACTAGTATCATATAGCATTTCATCTGTATACAATTCACAAACTGGACAGATGATAAATCAAAATTCCCGTTCGAAGAAGCAAAACAATCCTTCCTTAAATTCATCACCAAATAATGTCTCAGCAACTGCAACAACTGCAGTCAGCTCTACTTCATCTGCATCATCTAAGGTAACCCTCGCTAATACAAGCACTACAACGGCAAAGAAGCCAAAAAAGAAGTATGTAAGGAAGAAAGCTACTGCAACAAAAAAGAGTAAAGAAGATATGGCGTCCTCAAAAGCACAACAAATAGTAGCTAGCGAGCAAAGTACTGTGCAGCCGGAACAAACTCTCCACATGAATATGAATCTAAATATGGACGCGTCATTACCACAGATCTTACAAAAGAGACTGCAAAGCATTTCTCATGATGTAAATTCAAGATCATTAGCAGGCTATTATACACAACCAACCAGTCCCGGATCAGAAATAATTTCTTTTCAATACAATATGAACAACGATTTAAATGGTGGAACAATGAGTCATTTCATCAATGCAAATGCAAATTCAAACAGAATATCTAATCCCATTGGAAATAATGTTGGGATGAATATGCAGGGTATACAGCACCAGTTATGGAAAAGGAAATCGTTGGGTCAATTGGATCCCAATGCATTGGACGACGTTGCGGTAGAAGAGCTACTACATTTTTCGACTTCGCCAAAGAGACAGAGTGCTAGTAATGGGAATACTGATAATGCTACAACTTCTGATTCAACTGCTGCCACAGCAATTGCTGCGGATAATGTTGGGAATAATAATTGTAACACTAATCCGAAAAGTATTGGCAGTACAACTAGCCACATGGATAATAATGGAGAACAAACTACGATGCTTATGAATTCTCTTTCACAGCATCTTACTGAAACATATGATACATTGATAATGGAGAAGGATGATAGAATACAACAGCTGGAGAAGGCATTGGAATTACAGAGGCAAGAAACACAATGGTTAAGAAAAATGTTAATCGAAGACATGGGGTGTGTAAGAAGTTTACTACAAGACATACGAAGGTAATCTACTATACTATATATGTAATATTTGATGTACATACAATGAATGATATTTACAAAATTACTTGATTGGTCATGTTTTTAACAGTTGTTAATGAATCATCCAATGCATCAGATCAACTATGTTTTTTTACTATCACCAGATGCCCGAAACGAAGGCACAACAGAATTCGCGTAGTTAAATACCGAACAGAGAATTGGTTGAGTAGAGCAAGGGGTTTGCCTAGTTGTATTGGTCATGTATATTTTACGGAGTTTTAATAAAGGGTTGGAGCATATCATAAGTGTAGTTTCAAGTTGTATAACTACATTTGGTACTACAACAACGATAATTTCGTTAGTGTTAAGAACAAGTAGATCATTTTTTTTAATCGACGACAAATAAAAATTAGACAAAGCACAAAATGTCAGCTTTCAAAGTAGTTTCATCAAAAGTGGCTGCGGAAATTGATCTAGAATTGATGGGTCCACGTGTTGGATTTACCTTACAGCAATTAATGGAAATGGCCGGCTTCAGTGTCGCAGAGGCGATCACCAAGGAGTATCCAATTGATACATCAAGCTCAGCTGTCGCCGATGCAAAGAAAAATGTTTTTGTTATTGCAGGACCAGGTAATAATGGTGGAGATGGGCTTGTATGTGCAAGACATTTAAAGTTATTTGGCTATAATCCAATTGTATATTACCCAAAGAGAAGTGGTCGAACAGAATTTTATACGCAACTAGTCAATCAGTTGGAATTCTTCAAAGTCCCTATTCTCTCACAAGAAGATAGCGACAATTGGTTGACATATTTAAAGCCAGAAAACACTCTGTGCATTGTGGATGCACTCTTTGGATTCAGTTTCAAGCCTCCATTGAGAGAACCGTTCCAGAGTATAATTGATAAATTACATGAGCTACAAGAACAAGTACCTATAGTTTCGGTGGATGTTCCTAGTGGATGGGACGTTGATAAAGGTCCTATCTCCGAAAAGTACATTAACCCAGCTGTGTTAGTCTCTCTGACAGTGCCAAAACCATGCAGTCAGCTCATTAACGACAAGAAAACAGCACATTATGTCGGAGGCAGATTCATCCCTCGCGATTTTGCAAATAAGTATGGATTCGAGCCGTTCAACTACCAAGGCACCAATCAAGTATTAAAACTATAAGACAACCATCCTTGATGACTCGCGAGCACGCAGTCAACTCTGCTTATGTATACATAATGATATCAACTAAAATATGTTACCTATATAAAACATGCACAACTGTGCATAAGATATTTTGAACATTGTTGCACAGCCATAGTATGGCGTATGTCAGTTGCTGAATGAGACTGCATCGTCTTTTGTTCCTGACCTATCTTTTCTTTTTATTTGTTCGCCGGTGAAGCGAAAAATGCACAGAAAAAATAACAAACACGAAGAGGAATAAAAAGTAATGCCAAAAGAATTAGTGAGCAGTCAGACGAGAAACAGACAGCTTCAACAGTGTCAAAAGTGCAATCGAGTAAACATTCAAGGAGTTGTAACACTAGCAATCCTCAGCAACACGCCCATAGCATACCGAGGTCCCTTTTAAGAGACTGACATCCTTGTAATAATACTATTTTTGAATACACACCACCATCGCAACAATATACTGTCTTCGAACAGCTCAAACGCATAATCCTAGAAACAAAGAGATCCCCAGCATTGGTATACATATAATACTCTAAAATATACACAGGTTTGACTAATACGACACCATCACACATAGAGTAAGGTTTCTGAGACATCCCTGATATTAACATCGAAAAACACGAAAAGAAAAAAATATTGGAAATGCTGCCATCCTTGAATGAAGAAGAAATAACCTTCACGAATACAGAACCCAAGCGCGTCAAAGTTTATGTCTTGGAAAATAATGAGTGGAAGGACACGGGTACCGGGTTCTGTACCGGAGAAGTCACTACAGTAGATATAACAGCATCGACGGAAACGAAGACAGCATTTTTAGTAGTAAGCAATGAAGAAAACGCCTCTAACATCCTATTAAGATCGAAATTGGAAGGAAATATTGAATATCAAAGACAAGAAGAAACCCTTATTGTTTGGAAGGACCTTGACGGTCATGACATTGCCTTGAGTTTCGAAGAAAGTGTCGGTTGTGATACATTGTGCGAGTTTATTGTGCAAGTGCAGAGACATATTGAAAGAAATATTTCACTGGTGGCTGTAAAATCTGGTGAAAATGGAATAGGCTCAGTTCATGAAATCATTACAGGCCCGGTGTCTGTGCCTTCTGTGCAAGACAACCAAGACACAGATACATTGATGGACGCCTTAAAGATACTGAATGAAAACACTGCATATGAATTTTTGAAAAACGAAACAGTTGAGTTTATATTACAATCGAATTATATTGATATCTTGATAGCCCATTTTGAAAGAGCTGAAAATGAGAAGTTAATAAAAGATTTGTTCTTACTGAGCAGTATTGTCAAGACATTGATTCTCTACAACCAAAGGGATATTGTTGAATTAATGGTAGACGACCAACATATAATGGGTATTATTGGAATATTAGAATATGATACAGAATTCCCAACATTGAAAGCAAATCACAGACAGTATCTAAAATCTGGAGGGCCAAGTTTCAAAGAGGTTTTGCCATTAGAGAATTCAGACTTGGAAACAATAGTCAAAAAGTGTTTTAGGTTGCAATTCTTAAAGGATGCAGTACTAGTACGATTTTTGGATGATCACAATTTTAACCTATTTCTAGACATTATTCTTGATTTAGAAACCTGCATTATAGACTTTTTAGAGGTCGACCCCTTTCTAGACAGCATAATGGATCTCTACAAGATGAACGTAGAGGATAAGTGCAAGTACAGTGACATAAATGAAAAGCGTAAGGATGGGATAAAGCTTCTACATCAATGCGTCCAAATGTCCAAAAACATAGACTCAAGAGACAAAACTAAATTTTACAAAGTTCTCGTTAGAAAAGGTTTGTTCAATGTGTTGAATTATGCCTTTAATATGGAAACAGACAGTAATGTGAGAATATTAGCTACCGATACAGTTATAACAATAATTGAGCACGACATCTTGTTAATCCACAACGTTCAATTTGAAAAACGAAATGGTACCAGCAGTGCTAGTAATAAGAATAATAAAGAAATCCGAGAAATATCAGACGATTCCGTTAGCACCCTCAATAATAATGCTATCTTTGATAATACTATAACTGAGGATATGAAGCTTCTGATGATATTGTCAAAGATACTGTTGGCAGATAAAAGTCCCGGCTTACGTGAACAGGTAGTTCAGGCATTAAATACGCTACTCCATCCTGAGGGTTGCATGGAGAGTATGGATAATGAAATGGATGGGCTGGCTTCCAACTCGATATTAAACGATTTCAGCTATAATCAAGGCGTAGACACTGAAGATTATGAGACAAATACACCGATGAGAAACCAATTGCATGATAATAGAAATCTTCATGACAATTCTGACTTAAGATTGGACTCTATTGAGAATGAACCCAACTTTCAGATTAAAGAATACTTTTCTAACTTTTACGAGCAAGTCGCACCGGTTCTATTCAGCTCCTTAATAATTAATAATAACCCAAATCAAGAGGCCAACGGAGTTGCTGAGACTCCAGATACTTGTGACGACCACTTGCTCATCCAATTAGTCAAATTATTGTCATTCATGTCTACCGAGCATAATAGGCTAATGTCAAGAAAATTTATTTTGGAGAATGGTATCTTGAAATCTATCAATAAATTAATTGACTCCACACATATACTGCAATTACGATTGACAGCGGTAAGATATATCAAAAATATAATATGCTTGGATGATAAATACTACCATCGGTATATGATTTCGAATAACCTGTATGACTCCATTTTCGAACTTCTGAAGGAAAACTTACACAAGGATAACCTCGCAAATTCTTGTCTTCAAGATTTATTTAGGATTATTTCTGGTAACTGTTTATCATTAGCTGGTGAAAACTCAAAATTCTCAGAGTATAGGCCTTTGACTGCATTCAAGATAAATAAGAAGTCTAACTTTACAGTTCTGAACAAATATTTTGTCAACAGATTTGGGACTATTCTAAAGGAAATTGATAATGTTTCTTTCGTCAGAGATATGCTTGAACTTCAGGCCGGACGTTCAAAAGCCGTTGGAGGAGTTGATATGTTGAACGTCAACAATAAAGTAGTAACTGAAGATACTCCTAGCAAGGTCAACGATGAGAATTCTCTTGCACAGCAAGACATTTTCATGATCGAAGAGGAAAGGGATGTAGTGATGACATCCACGTTGAATGAAGTGGATGCAAGCAATGTCAAGCTTAATGGGAAAGACGATAAAGACACGCAGGTTGAGTATGAAATCTTCAAAACTAATGAGACAAATAAAGAGCCGTACTTCCTGGAATCCAAAGAGGATAATTTCATATTGAAAAAGCAAATTGAAAATAATGACAATAAGCTGGACAGTTTCTAATGGTATTTCTCTATAAATATACATATTTGTTTTACTCTTTAGTAGTCTATAGTCTTCCTAGTATATTGAATCGATATCAATTGAAGAGTGAGCAATTTAGAATAAACTTGAATATAAAAGTAAATTAAAGTAAAATTATATATGTATAAGATCGTAATTGTTGCTATTTAGCAAATCCATAAAATATAAAAATTGACTATTAGGGACAGGGACGATTTGAATCAGAGTTTGGCTTCTGCACGTTTAGCTCCTTCGTATATTCCTTCTGGGTAAACAGACATGTGTCGGGAACCTGTGTGCCAACTACCACCGTCGACCACCATGATCTCCCCGTTTATGTACGAGCCAGCAGGTGAAAACAAAAATACTGTTGCTTCAGCAATGTCTCTCTTGGTACCAAGTCTCTGTAAAGGGATACTTTTTATGATACTGTTTCTCATTTCAGGTGAGGAGAGTTTTGCAAACCCTACGGTTCCATCAATTGCTCCAGGTGCAATACAATTTGAACGTACACCAAATGGTCCTAGTTCTACTGCTAGATTATTAGACAAGGCGTCGACACCTGCTTTGGCAGCGCCGACAGGGCCTTGAAATGGCACACCGTAATAATGTAAAGTTGCAGAAACAAACAAAATTGCTCCCTTGGATTTCCTCAAGGCTGGTGTAACTGCTTTTGCAGTGTTAAATGAGCCCAGTAAATCAATCCCCACTACAGCCTTGAACGCGTTTGGGCTTAGGTTAGAAAAGTCACATATAAAGTTACCAGCGGCCCCTGCAATCACAAAATCGACGCGGCCAAACTTCTCTAAAGTCTTATCTACTGCTTTTTGAACTTGGTCATATTCTCGCACATCGACATTTGGAATTGTTAGGCAGGCATCTTTGTCGTGAGCCAGCTCGCACAGTTCCTTAGCTGTAGCATCTAATTTTTTACTGTCCCTTCCAATCAAAGCCGCCTTACACCCTAATAAAATTAACGCCTCTGCCTGGACCCTGCATATGCTCCCAGATCCACCGGTTACAAATACAACTTTACCCTTGAATAGCTCAGGCTTCCATGAACCTTGATTTACAAATGATTGGTCTAGTGAATTAGTCATAGTATTCGATTGTTTCTATGTGAATACGTTCGTGATGATTTACATATGTTCACAATTTCAAATCCAACTATATCATTCCAAAAAAATAATGGGAAACTCGACCCTTTTTACTTGTTTATATACATCTATAACTGAATCGTAGCGAACTCCAATAAATGTCATTGTAGTTAAAAGCTGACACTTCTGCTAACTCCGAAACCCGGAACGTTGGGGTAGAGCAAAATGATGAAGCTGCGATGTCCGTTCGTCAATGATGAGTTTTTTTCAATATTGATTTTGAAAAATTTGTATTAACTGTACAACAACACTGCCGATTAAACGTTGTGGCTGCTAGAGGAGTCGGTTGAATTATATCTGTTGTTGTAGTGAATCGGACCAACGGATCACTGCTCTAATGACTGAAACGTTTTTGGACCATGTTCCACAAGCATTGCGTGCGAAGATTGAGAAGATTACCAATGCATTGCCAACCTCATTGAGTGTCTTTGAAGAACTTTATAAGTATGCCTCATCCGAAGTGCCTGATTCCAAAAGGAAAGTTGGTAAGTTAAGCAACAGTAATAATGGTGCTGCTGAGCCTTCATCTCAAGCAGAAGATGGTAATCCTGTAGTAAAGGAAGAAAATATCATATTCAAATTGGAAAATATTTCAGTTCTTTCCCCATTACGGAAGAAACTCGATTTCATACTCCATCTATCTAATGACGGCAGGAAGCCAACTCTCTCCTTACTCAAGAACAATAAGGTAGAAATAAGCGTCATTGATTTGAGTAAAAGTATTTCCATGGCAACATTCTTGCCTGTCCCTGAAAAGAACAATCTGATATACCTATTCATTCAACAAAATGAAGTCCCAGGTATGAATCATCCTGACTCTATTCTCATAACATTGAGCAAGGAACAAACAATCCAGCAGTTCCAAAAGCTTGGGATTATTGATCTTCAAACATCAGATTTCGACAAATGCATAGAATACATGAGAAAGCAGGCCATATTGACAGGGTTCAGAATTAATAATACGTTCAGCTCCAATATGAAGGATACTATACAGTCCTTCCATGTGGAAGCGCATAGAGGTACAAAAGAGGGTACTCTTTATTTCCTCCCTGACAATATACTATTTGGCTTCAAGAAACCAATCTTGGTGTTTGACTCATCGGATATTGAATCCATTACCTATTCCTCAATCACGCGATTGACTTTCAATGTGACTTTAATAACTAAGGACCAGCAAAAATACGAGTTTTCCATGATAGACCAAACTGAATATGCAAGGATCGATGAATATGTTCGGGCAAAGCAAGTAAAGGATAAGTCCATGAGTGAGGAATTGAAGGCAAAGATTAAATTAAAGAGTAACAGTGCACAGAGCGATGGCCAATCTTCGTCATTGGAAGAGGCTACTCAACAGATGAAGCAAGAGCAAGTTGAAAACATAAATAATATACCATTGGATTCTGATGATGAGGATGCTGACGAAAACTTCGAAGCTGAAAGTGACTTGTCTGATGGAAGTGAAGACAATGAGGAGGAGGAAGATATCGAAGAGGATTCTGGTGATGAATCTGAGGCAATCGAAGAAGAAGAGGAAGATGATGCTGCAGAGGATGTTGATAAAGAAGATGATCTGGAAATTATTGAGGATAAGATGCAAGACCTACAATCTGGTAATGCCAACTTTAGTAACGAAGTCATGGACTCAATGACGTATGGTCTGCATTCAGACACGTTAGATATTCCAGCTGGATTGGAGGATATCCCGATTGAAGTAAATGATGAGGATGATCTGAGTGGTGAAGAAGAGGGCTCCGGTGTTGAATATGATTAGTGCATTATTTAAACGTTTGTATTGTAGTTACATACTGCCGTTTAACTCATAAAAACATTTGAATTATAGAATTAGACTTTGTGCTGTTTTTCTATCCTTGTATTGTATTGACACTGATTAAAAATATATAACATTGTTTGATTGTATCAATCATCCAAAATGTAGTTACCTAAATTATCCATTTTAAGGTTACCAACACCACTTGAAAGTGCCTCGATGATTCTTTCATTCTCCTCATCGTCACTCTCTTCACTATCCTCACTGTCTTCATCTTCTTCAGAGTAATAGTATTCACTTTCGCTACCTTCATCATCTTCGTCTTCCTCGCCATTACTATCTTCATTTTCCGAATCGTATTCGGTATTTCTCATACTTTCGACAGCTTCCTCTAAATCTCTATCACCTGGATGTTTTTTACTGAATCCAGAAGCTTGGACCAGTTCGTCTAAATTATCAACTCTTTTGACGTCCCTGGTGAAATCAGGGTATGCGTACCTGTAACCATCGCCATACCCATCTTTATCTAGCATTGTGGAATCATCCTTTGGATCATACTTTAACTTCTTCTTGAAAAATCTGCGAATACAATCAACATCTCTTTTGAAATAAAATTCAGCGTCAGAATGTTGAATGGAAATACATTGCGGGAAATCGATAACTACGAAGCCTAAATCATCTTTGTCATTCTCATCCACATTGTCCTTGATCATGATATTGAATTCATTGAAATCACAGTGGATTAGCCCACTGTTGGCAAGCTTCACAATGAACTTCATCAGATTACTGTATAATTCCGGAATATTCTTGTGTTTTCTTAACCTTCTCATTGGGAACCCTTTGATCAATTCCATTACGATGATATGACGGGAATTGTCAAATGCTTCTGGGACATTAAATCCTTTTGAATATAGCAGCGACATAAATTGATATTCCTTGTTAGCAGCCAGTCTAGATAGAAACATCCAGTTAACACCATTCTTTTGGTTCTTCTTCAGATAATCTCTGTTGTTTCTTACTGTGTGAAACGAGGTTCTACCTAATCTATGGATTTTCATAACCTTCTCCACACCATTTTTACTACTCACAGAATAAATATCAGATTCCTTACCGACACCAATGGAGCCACCTACTGAGTAAACAGTTTCTCTGTTCAGCATTGTCTTTAGAGCTAGGTAATCGATACCGTTGTATGTTAAACGATACCCATCATATTTTGCATTCCTCAACTTAGCAATTAGTTTTAGTTTGGCCAAGTCACTAATAGATCTATTTGTACCAGAGACACTTCTCAGACCAGAGAGTTGGTGTATCAACGATGTTGGGACGACTTCGTGGTTTCTTGAACCTTGTTCTACAGCCTGTAAGACTTTGAAATCTTCTGCAGTTAAATATCTCATATGAGATGTATCCAACTTCATTTCTATATTTGTTTATCGTATGGGTCTTAGGTCTCCTATGCTTTGTTGACTGTTCAGTACCACCACTGAAGGCTTGCTGTGAAACCTTCATATGTCCATCACAAGTCATCTCATCTCTTGAAATATTGAAAAAATTTTCAATAATCAACATAGAAAAATATTATCACGTGCTATAAATATATTTTGAGAGTCTTAGAAAACGATCGATGAGATGGAGCAGACAGTACAGGCTGCAGCATGGATCAAGACGGGCAATCCTTATTTTGAAGGGATTCGGATAATTCTACTGGAATATCTATTTAATTGTTGCTAGTTATTTTGTGTAATTTTTGTTATCAAACAAGGAGCTGGCTATATAAATATGAAATTTTACCAGCGTTGGTGCCCACCATGTCCGCCATGTCCGCCATGTCCCTCGTGGTATCTTCCAAACCCACCTTGATATTCCTCAAATCTTTCATGACGTCCTTCTTGCCTACTGTGGTGGTCATTGTGTCTTTCATATCTACCCTGATAGTCATCATATCGGCCGCCATGCTCGTTATATCTATCATGGTGATTCTCATTGAAACCATCTGAATGGCCAAATTTGTTACCCCCTCCAAAGATGCCTTGTGCTGGACCTGGAGGTGGGTGGTTATGATTTCCATTGTGACCATTCGGATAGCCATTGTGATGATTATTGTAACCATTCGGATAGTCATTTTGATGATTGTTGTAACCATTCGTATAACCTATATGATGATTATTGTTACCATATTGTTGGTTATACTGTAGTCTGTGATTATTATTCCCTGTAGAGTTAGAAATCTTATTTGCTATGATGGCCCCGCCAACTGCCCCTAGTACGCCTGACACGCCTGAATGATTATTGGACATTTTAGAGCCAGCATAGTAGCCCCCAGCGCCACCGATTACCGAACTCATTAGACCTCTCTCACCATCTTGAGATTGGTTTTGTGATTGATCTTGCGGTTCGTTAGGGTATTGATTCGTATTGTTGTCCTTATTGTTTGGATTATATGATCCTTGGGGACCATTATTATAAAACTCTTGTGCAGACATAATCTGATTTCAATTAACTGACATATATTGCAACTGTTTTAAAGCTGGTTGGATAGAAACAGATTGGACAGTATTAGAAATTCAAGTCGTTATATTTGTATGAGATTTCGATGTATTTATATATTTATGTGCCGTTAATGGCTTACCCTTGAAAAATTGTGGTATGCGTTCAAGAATTCTCGAACATCTCACAATAACTTTAGAGATGGATTCATATAAATAGAATACCCAAAAACGTAGTAATATAATTTAAGTAAATTATAGACAAACGTTGTTATAGGGGTGTAATAAGCCTTCAACACAGCCCAGTTATTATGTAATTTGGATTTTTATTGTGTCACGCTTGTTATTTCCGCGCATGAACACTCGTAATATATATATATATTGTATACTGCTATGTAGTCAAATACTAAAGGGAATCGACCTCATATAGTTCTTCGTAAGATGGGGGTAAATCATCATCAGCAGTATGACTCGTAGTTGATTCATTAATATCAGTCTCCGGCGATGCCCTCTTTTTATTTTTGTTTGTATGTTTTAATCTTCGCTCTAGTCGTCTTTCTTGATGTAACTGTTTTCTTTCCATCCTATCGACCCTTCGAGATTGATGTATGAGGGATCTTGTTTCTACTGCTGCAGAAACACCAGAACCAACACTCTTGAAGGTCGATTTTAGAGTTGTATTTTCTTGGCCGGATCTCGTTTCTTTAGCTGCGAGATTAGCCTGTTGGACGATAGTGGTAGAATCCTTTACTCTACCAATCAGTCCACCAATCAGTCCTCTTCTGCGACCATAAGATGTGTAAGAACTTCTTGTGCCGGAATTCATATTAGGTTCTATTTCGCATGGATTATTCATCTTTTCGTTGGTGTACATAACAAATTCAATTGAATATATAAGCAATATATCCCAAATGAGCTTATAAATAAGGATATAACATCTTTATATTTTCTAAATGTGAGTCAGGTATAAGAAAAACAAAAATGAGACATGATCTTTTATAATCTTGGCAATCATCAACCCTTTATCGATGCATACTATACAAACCAAATGATTCATTATAGTCACTGTTCGTTGCTCAAAGCCACTTAAGAGGCTGAGGAAGCAGAACTTACGGTGCTATTTTTAAATTCATGGCTGAATATCTCGGCAGGCGCAGCGATTGCTTCAATCCAATTTTTCAAAATTACCTGAAACTGAGACATTTCTATCATTGGCATGAAAACAATGCGTAAAATAAAATCATTATGAGTTTAATGGAGATATAACATTATTTATATTCTAAGTTACATAATATTAAAGATATACAGAAGAAAATGATAAAGCTAGACTTGATAGAGAATAAAAATATAGTATTTCAATCAGGTATCTTAACGGGAAGACATAGCCTTGGTGACAACTCTCTTTAGACCAACTTCAGCCTTTCTTAGGTCATCAGTGGAAGCTTCTTCAATGGATAGAGCAGCCATGGCGTCAGCTAGAGCAGCTTCGATCTTGGTCTTAGCGTTTCTCTTTAACTTAGAAGATAAGACTGGGTCAGTGACGTTTTGTTCAATGGAAGAAACGTAAGATTCTAGTCTTTGTCTGGCTTCGTGGTTCTTGGCGAAAGCATCGTCAGCAGCCTTGAATTCTTCGGCTTGGTTGACCATCTTTTCAATTTCTTCAGAAGATAATCTACCAACAGCGTTAGAAATAGTAATGTTAGCGGTCTTACCGGTGGACTTTTCAACGGCGGTGACCTTTAAGATACCGTTAGCATCGACTTCGAAGATGGCTTCTAGAACTGGTTCACCAGCTGGCATCATTGGGACACCCTTTAAGTCGAATTCACCTAGTAAAGTGTTTTCCTTACAGTTAACACGTTCACCTTGGTAAACTGGGAACTTAACAGTGGTTTGGTTGTCAGCAGCGGTGGTAAAGGTTCTTCTCTTGATGGTTGGAACAGTAGTGTTTCTTGGAACAACAACACCGAAGATGTCACCTTGCATACCAACACCTAGGGATAATGGAGCAACATCTAATAGTAATAGGTCCTTGGTTTCATCGGAAGTGGATTGACCAGTTAAGATAGCACCTTGGACAGCGGCACCGTAAGCGACAGCTTCATCTGGGTTAATAGACTTTTCTAATTGCTTACCGTCAAAGAAGTCAGACAATAGCTTTTGGACCTTTGGAATTCTGGTGGAACCACCGACTAAGACAACTTCGTCGATTTGACTCTTACCGATCTTAGCATCCTTTAAGACTTGTTCAACTGGTTCTAGAGTAGACTTGAATAGAGCAGCGTTTAAGTCTTCGAATCTGGCTCTGGTTAGAGAAGATTCGAAATCTTCACCATCGAATAGAGAGTCAACTTCAACGGTGGTTTGGGTGACAGAGGACAAAGTTCTCTTAGCTCTTTCAGCAGCAGTTCTTAATCTTCTTAGAGCTCTTGGGACGTTAGAGATGTCAGCACCAGTCTTCTTCTTGAACTCAGTCTTGAAGTGTTCTAGTAGGTTGGTGTCGAAATCTTGACCACCTAAATGGGTGTTACCGGAGGTAGACTTGACAGTGTAGACACCACCAGCAATGTGTAGTAAAGAGACATCGAAAGTACCACCACCTAAATCGAAGATTAAGACGTGTCTTTCCTTGTCGGACTTACCAGCACCTAGACCGTAAGCAATAGCGGCGGCGGTTGGTTCGTTGATGATACGTAGAACGTTTAAACCAGAAATGGCACCAGCATCCTTGGTAGCTTGTCTTTGAGCATCGTTGAAGTAAGCTGGGACAGTGATGACAGCCTTTTCGACCTTCTTACCGATCTTGGCTTCAGCAATTTCCTTCATCTTGATCAAGACCATGGAGGAGATTTCTTGTGGGGAGAAGTCCTTGGTTTCACCTAAGTAGTCAACTTCGATCATTGGGCTACCGGCAGAGTCGATAACCTTGAATGGCCAGGTCTTCATGTCGCTTTGGACAGATTCTTCGTCGAATCTTCTACCAATTAAACGCTTAGCATCGAAAACAGTGTTCTTTGGGTTTAGAGCAGCTTGGTTCTTAGCAGCATCACCGATTAGTCTTTCTTCTGGGGTGAAAGCAACGAAGGATGGGGTAACTCTGTTACCTTGTTCGTTAGCAATAATCTCAACAGAAGATTCGTAAGTAGCAACACATGAGTAAGTAGTACCTAAATCGATACCGATAGCACCTTGGAAAACACCGTC
>PPOD03000187.1:0-35190 GCA_003708425.3 Jamesozyma rosinii
AGAGGAGAAATCGACGTGACCTGGGGAATCGATCAAGTTGATTAAGAAAGAGTTACCGTCAGTCTTTTGTTGGATGGACTTGACGTCTTCGTCACTCATTTCAGAGTATAAAGAAATAGCGGTAGACTTGATAGTGATACCTCTTTCTTGTTCATCCTTTCTGGTATCGGTGAAACGAGCTTCACCGGCCTTAGCAGCTGAAATAATACCAGCTCTTTGGACCAGGGAGTCAGTTAAGGTGGACTTACCATGATCGACATGGGCAATAACGGACATGTTTCTGACATTACAGACATGGTCCATTAAGGAACGCATTTGGTCAACAGTGAAAGCAACCATTTTTAATGATGTGTGAGATGTTTGCTTGTTTCGATATGCTGGGAACAAGACAATACAGCAATACTACAACTACAACAACACAACGAGGACTCTAATATAGTGGCAGGAACAACAACAAGAGACCACCAACATTGCAAAAACTCTGCAACAAAATTTTCCTGAGTCGTCCTGCTTCCCTCTCAAGAGTTTCTTCCCTTCAGAAACGGAGCAGCGATTTTCTGGGAGTGAAATTTTTCAGATTTTGGCCATCGCGTTGTGTGAAATTGTTGGCACGCAGGGCGTTCTGTGTTCTACGCGTGGGAGACAGTATATTGCCAAGATGTGATAGTTGTAAAGGATGTGTGGTATTTGGATGGTATTGTGTAGGTATATACGTAGGAGATGAGGGGTGCTGGTTAGAAGCGGGTGGAGGACATGCCCAGTAGGTGTGCTGCGCTCCTGGCGTCGAGGAGACTCTGGTCGGACTCCGTCCTGGGCAGGCCTCCCTTCAATGGCAGCTCGTCTTCGATGGTCAGGGACTTGTCGAACTCTGTGTGTGTGACTCTGTCGACTTGGGCCTGGTCCCTCTGGCGTGTGTCTCCTGCCCAGCTGTCGCCGTTGATGCTCTGGGAAACCTCGTCGTCTTTGGTGGAGACTGTCTTGCGGCCCAGACGTGAGAGGCCTCCGTTAGCGTCTGCCCTTCTGACCTCGCTGCGGACCTTCTCTAGCAAGGTGAGCTTCTTGCGCTCGTACTCGATCTTCCGCAGTGCGAACTGCTTGATGGACTGCGTGAGCCATGTCTCGTACCAGTTGATCCATTCTTCCTTCTCGATGAGCATGTTTGTTGTGATTCGTTGCAGTTTCAACGTCAGTTCTTGCTCGTTTTTGGTGGCTATCTTCAGGCTGGTGAGGGCCTCCTCGACTTTGAGCGGGTTGGCGTCCCTCCTGCTCCGGAGTGCGCGTGCTTGTTCTTGCTTGGCCTTGGAAGTGGCCTGTGCTTGGATGAGTTCCCGCATCATGAAGTGACGGTTCGTAAGGGACTCCTTGACGACATACCCATCACGGACGATCCATTCTAACCCGTCATGCAGCGTGGCCATGTCCATGGTGGCAATGACACTGTTGATGTCGCCGACCGCGGTCATCACTCTGCCGTAGCGTCTGTACAGGGTGTTCTTCTCGTTAGAAGTGTCGATCTTGGCGAACCGCTGGCCAAACTCGTTCTCCTCCTGCACAAGCAGTCTCCGCATCTTGCTGACCTTGAGCAACTTGTCCTGGATGTCCTTTGCCCTCAGATGGATGGACTTAGCAAGAGGCCGAAACTCTGCCAGCTCGATGACTTCGTCGTATGGTGGTGCCAGCTGTTTCAGCGTCTTTCTCCTGAGACCGCTGACTGTACCCCTGGGCTTGTTGATCGGGGAGTATGTGTTGAAGTCGCTCTCTATGAAGAACGCCAGCTCCTCGTTACGGATCAGGATCGGGTCTGCGCAAAGCCGGTTGAACCATTCCTGAAAGGAGAATTTCACTTGCTCGTAGTCCTCCTGGTTGTTGATGCCGTAGTTGGTGTATGCAGAGGGTAGCGATGGCACGAGGCATTCGGGGACGCTGTTGCTGAGGTACTTGAACAGCAGGCGGAACTCCTGGGTGCTCTTCCGCATGGCTCTGTGGTTCTTCTTGCGGAATGTGGGGATGTTGGTTGAGCAATCGAACACCACGGTCGGGTTCTCCCTCTTGTTTGCTGCTGATCCGGTCCGTTCAAGACCTGTCACTTTAACAAGAATTGTGTACTTCTTCTGGTCTGGTCTGCGTTCCGGTAGGGTGCGTTCCACCATCTCAGCATCATTCTTCGTCTGTTCTTGTGTATGCTCCTCTGGAGTCTCCTCTTGTGCATCCTCCTGTGCATCCTCCTGTGCATCCTCCTCTGGCGTCTCCTCTGGCGTCTCCTCTGGCGTCTCCTCCTGTGTGTTCTCGTCCCGTACTTGTTCTCTTGCCTCGGCGACTAAATTGGCATGCTCTAAAAAGGGATTATCCTCCAGTGGGTCGTAGGGCACTGCAGATGTCATTACTCACTCGTCAATGTGTTTGGTGCTGCCCTCTTGCTTCTTCAGGGATGTGTGTCCCCTTTAAACGCAGCACTGCATAAATTTCAGTTGGGAATTTTTCTGCTCTGGATTCGGAACGACGATTTTGCTCGAGTCAATCGATTTGATGTACAAATGAAGAACAAGGGGAGGTGCTGGTGGCAGTTGTGTGTGTGGATTGTATGCTGTGTTGGTGTTGGTGGGGTGGTGGAGCTCAACGTCTCACTGTTTGATTGAGAGAAGCGATGACAGGGCCTATTTCTAGCACGCTGCGGAGCAATCTGCAGAGGATCAAGGCCGTGGTCTTCGACATGGACGGCACGCTGTGTCTGCCGCAGCCATGGATGTTCCCTGCCATGAGGAGTGCCATAGGACTATCCGATAAGACACGGGATATCTTGGAGTTTATTGACTCGTTGTCCACGCCGGAGGAGCAGGCTGTTGCAAACCAGGGGATCCACGACGTCGAAGTCAAGGCCATGGGCGAGATGGAGCCCCAGCCGGGACTCGTCGAGCTGATGAAGTACCTGACACTACAAGACTACAGCAAGAACATATGCACGAGGAACGTGGGCACTCCTGTGGACCATCTGATATCGAAGTTCATCCCTGCGGAGTATGCCCAGTTTGACTGCATCATTACCAGGGACTTCCGTCCGGCCAAACCGTTCCCTGACCCACTGTTGCATATTGCACAACAGCTGGGTCTCGAGACCTCTGAACTTATTATGGTTGGCGACTCGTACGACGACATGAAGAGCGGGAGGACTGCCGGGTGCACAACCATCCTGCTCAAGAACCATGTCAACAGCAACCTCCTAACAGAGCACAGCGACCTGGTCGATGCGAGTGTTAACTCCTTGCTAGACATTATCAAGATCATAGAATCCATAAACAAGTAGGCATACACTTTTATATCTTTGTACAACACAATGTTTTTACATTTATTTGCTTCTGGATACTGTTTCGTTATTTTTCAGCCATATATGCCAACAAAACATTAACTGTACAAACTGGTTCTTAAACAAGGGAATCATATACTCATCACACAGTAGATAAAGACCACACACTACACACACACTACACACAAGCCCCTCACAGGCCTCCATACTCTACACTAAATACTCCCCTTACAAATTCCCCATAGTGAAAATTTTCAGCTCATCGATTTTTCGCTGTCGCTGCAAAAAGAAAAATTCAACGTTGCTGTTGGTTTCGACTTCGAGACAGCAACAGCAGTGGATGCACAAGTTGCGGGTGTGTGTGCATGTGTGTTGGTGAGTTAGCTGTGTTCGCAGTGTTCAGGAGACCACCACACTAGTATACAATGGACGAGACTAAAGGAGGACTCTACGCCGCTATCGTAGACATTATTATAGGGTCCATGGCCGGGGCCCTCGGGAAACTCATCGAGTACCCGTTCGACACAGTCAAGGTCAGGATGCAGACCCAGGGTTCGCACATCTTCCCCACGACCTGGTCGTGTATCACATACACGTATGAGAACGAAGGCATCCGGAACGGGTTCTTCCAGGGGATCGAGTCGCCGCTCATGGGCGCGATGCTCGAGCACGCAACGCTGTTCGTTTCGTACAACCAGTGCTTCCACTTCCTCCATGCACACACCTCGCTAGCCACATTCTTCATCCTGATGATTGCAGGCGGGTTTGCTGGGTCGTGCACCAGCATCGTCCTCACGCCCGTCGAGCTGGTCAAGTGCCAGCTCCAGGTTTCGAACCTGCAGATCGTCCTGCCCGACGAGGACAGACGCACCTCGATCATCCCAACCATTAAGCACATCGTCAAGGAGAAGGGCGTCTGGGGTCTCTGGCAGGGCCTGTCGGGCACTTACATCAGGGAGTCCCTCGGCAGTCTCATATGGTTCGGTACATACGAGTTGCTCAAGATGTACTTCCTCGCTGCAAATGGCACAGACACCCTCAGGACATGGCAACTGTTGTTCAGCGGTGCTACTGCTGGTGTCGCATTCAACGGAATCATGTTTCCAGTCGACACCATCAAGTCACTCATGCAGACCGAACACCTGGGCTTCTTCGAGGCAGCCGCACAGGTCAAGGAACAGCACGGCTTACCGGGGTTCTACAGAGGCGTAGGGATCACACTGCTCAGAGCAGTCCCTTCCAATGCTGCCGTTTTCTACACCTACGAGAGTCTGTCAGCATTGATCAACAGCTGAGCACCGCTCCCCACATACACATACACACATACACACATACATATATATACATATATTCAAACACATATATTAATGGACTGATACAGACAACCACACGGGCCACACACGACCCTCCCCACCAAAACCTGCAACTTCATCGACTCTTCTCTCTGGTTTCTGTTAAAACTTCAATCGGAAACAACGCTGTAAAATTCATAACTAGAAAAATAAATAATACAAAGAGCTCCAGGAACTCACTAGAGACACAGCATCCTCAAACACAAAGGGATACTAGCAAGTGCACCATCAGCAAGTTGGCATACTCTCTATCGCGGACAGCACACCCGACCACTTCTGTTACAACGTATTCTGCTATGCCTGTCGACAGCACGGACGCCCAGAGCCTGGCACCACAGAATGTCCAGTACATACTGGCAGCAGAGTTCGATAACAAGCTGGGGCCTATCGTCAAGTACCAGTTCCCCAAGAGCATCCCTGGGTTCAAATCGTCGTCGTATGGCGAGACTGAAATCATTGGCACAGAGAAGGGCACCAGAATTAGTATGAGCCTCGCGAACCTCATGATACCAGATAGCGCAGAAAGGACACCAGGGAGACCCGATTTCACCACTTTCATACTCTACAGGAATAAGTTCACCTCGAATTACCAAATGTTCCCTTCACAATCGCTGAAGGCCGCAGCAAGCAGCAAGAGCATGCCGTCACGGGCCGTAAAGAACCACAGGAGAACCAGTGTGCTGTACGAGGAAGACGAAGAAGAAGGGCTGACAGAGACAACTACCACTAGTGACGAGGACTGCGATGATAACACCCTGTTTTTTATCAGTATTGTCAATACAGTGCTCGACGAGACCAATGACCGCGGTGCCATAATACGATCCATCGCCATGGGGACTAAAATGAAGAATTTCATTATATTCAAGCCATTGTTGGTCATGGTCCTGGACTGCTACATGAAACTGCCACAACAGAAATCTTTCCAGGCCCTGGCAGAGTGCTTCCACATGATAAATAGCATGGATCTCACGCTTCTCAACTCAATGCATTCAAGGACCCGACTCCAGAGGATTCTACAATCGATAAACGACGATGATATCCTAGACGCAATATTTGACCCACATAAGAGAACACTTTTGAAAATACTGAAACTCGAGGAACTACCCAAGACGGACAAACAAGACAACAAAATATCATTGAACAACCAGTTGATATCGTACCATTTAAATAAAATGCACACAGAGGTCCTGCCACAAGTGGTAACAGCCATTCCATTACAGGCTAATCTCATCAGGTATAGCCCGATCACCGTGACAATAAACCAGAACAAGGAAATCCTTCATTTTCTCTCACTCTTCATACAGCAACTGAGCAAGGTAGACTCAAGGAAACGCATGAGGAAACTTGTGATAAGCTCAACTGAGGCGTCAAAGGATACTCTCACCCAGTTCATCTTATCCCTATCGAACTTCATCAACTGTTTCACTCCCCACCACACAAACTACTTCCAAGCCAATCCGGTGCTAGTGTTTCCATATATGGACATATCGATAGTAGACGCTTTGAGAAACTACCTGCAGCCAAATTCAGAATTCGCACAATCCTTCACCATAATCGGCACAGCTAACCCAATATTCAAGTTCCAAACAGACATTTGGGATCTGTACTACGACATGGACAAGAAAATACTGTACCGCAACGAAGCAAACATTGATAAAGAAAAATCCAAACTACGGCAAGAATGGAAGAACGGTTCCAATAGTTTCAAGAAATTACTGTATAGCAGCTCCACTACCACCACCTTGAGCACCAACAGCAGGAGCAACAGCAACAGCAGTAACGAGCATAGCAACCCAAATAGCAACAGCAATTTAGGTCTAAACAACGATACACACCACTCAAAGAAGCACATGGGACTAATGTTGAAGTTGATACACTACCTTATCGCTGGACATCATGATAACCAAACCATATCAAGTGTCTTCAAGAGGGTCAATATTTTACAATTGCTTGATTTGACCCAGACAAGTACAAATACCAATAAGGCAGTCAACGCGCAGAACACACAGCCCGAGGTCGCATTGCAAGACGAATACCTGTCGTCGTACAAGGACTTTATTATATTTCCAGAGTACTTTGACTATTATAACCTGAAGATGATCCAGGACCTGGCCTCTATGGTTCGTTGCTTGAACGTGCTAAAGGGGTACAATCTGAGAACAGATCCTGTGGAGAAGATATACCTCAGACTGTCCCAGCTCTACGATGTCTTCAAGGATATCAACACATCAATAGCGCTGAATAAGCAAAACTTGGACAAGTTTATAAGCATCTGCCTGAACTTCCCAGATTTGCAACTGCCCACAACCTTCAACCTACGAACCCAAGACTTTTCATCCGTAGACTTGGAGAGCCTGTTCAAGAAGAACTATCAGCGAGAGGCAGTTCAGACTCCGAGTTACAGTGCGAACATCGACAATTCGCTGATCGACAACTTCATCAAGGTCAACTGTTTTGAGTATCTGGCGTCGTTTCTAGTGTACGATATGAATGACAGCAACCTGCTATACTCACCAAACCTAACCATGACGAAAAACAAGCACAACAAGCCCAAGGTGACCCGTTCACGGTCCTTGAAGAACCTCTTGTCCCTGAACCAGCTGTCCAACTCGTACATCGACAACCCATCGGACAGATCGGTAGTACAACCGAGAAACAGCGTATCCGGAAGACTCCCTGCCTCCCGTATGTCCTCACCCCTCCTGGAGAAGCGGGTAGTCAAGATCAAGAAGCTAGTGTACAACATCATAAACAGAATCAGCAGACACCCTGTTGGCAGAATCTTGCTGGACAAATACCTCACAGCAGACCTGCTGCACATCTTCCAGACCATGAAGGCAGGACTGGCACTGTCGTCGAACACAACTGTGGCCAGGGGGGTCTCCGTAATCCAGGAGACCGACTCCAAGGCCTCGACCTTCTCACTCTCACCAAACCGGTCCGAGCTGCTGAAAGAACTGAACAACATATCCAAGGAACAAGAACGAATCAAGCAGCAGACCATCCTCGAACGCAGCGACGCAGGGTTCACCAGCTCCAGCACCGTCGTGGCCCCAACTGCCACAGAACTCGGAATCGACAACAACGACGACAACGACGTCTTCTTTGACGCCCTGTAGCCTCCATGCACACCCACATCCACACCCACAACAACTTGTACATGTACATACGTATCTATCCTATGTAATTAACTACACATCCCGCATCTGATTGGCTGACTCCTCGAGGTCGCAGCGCCGTTTGACTTCTTCGGCTTGAAAAAAATATATTAATAATCCGATATGACTATTTTATTATATAAGGGAACACATTTGTATTTGAACAGGTGTGAATGCAAGGTGGTAGATCTCTACGAAAGCATACTCGAGGGATTATATCTGGAAGACTGTAGTCGCGGTTGTATTATTCAACGGAAGTTTACTGGAAATAACAAACAGCGCAACGATAGAAAAGACTATACAAGAGCATTATGGATTCAAGAACTTTGGGTGTACTGGGCGGTGGCCAACTAGGCCGTATGCTTCTCGAGGCAGCCAACAGACTAAACATTAAGACGGTTGTTTTAGACGAGCTGAACTCGCCAGCTAAGCAGATCAGTAACTCTACCGAGCACGTTGAGGGCTCGTTCGCCAACCCGGACGATATCAGGAAGATTGCTGCCAAGTGTGATGTTCTGACCATTGAGATCGAGCATGTGGATGTCCCAACTTTGAAGGATATTCAGAAGGAACATCCAAACTTGAAAATATACCCGTCCCCTGAGACGATTGAACTGATCCAGGATAAGTTTTTGCAGAAGGAGCATCTATTGAAGAACGGCATTAAGGTGGTCGAGAGCGTGCCAATCGACAATGCCTCCGTGGAAACCTTGAATGCAACAGGTGAGAAACTTGGATACCCATTTGTATTGAAATCTAGAAAGTTTGCATACGATGGTAGGGGAAATTTCGTGGTCAAGACAAGGGACTCCATACCGGCAGCTCTAGACGCATTGAAGGACCGCGCTCTGTACGCTGAGAAATGGTCTCCATTCGTGAAAGAGCTTGCCGTCATGATTGTCAGGTCTGTTGATGGCCGTGTATTCTCATACCCTGTCGTAGAGACAATTCACGAGGACAACATATGCCACCTGTGCTATGCCCCAGCAAGAATCCCGGACTCTGTTCAACTGAAGGCCAAACTATTAGCCGAGAATGCGATCAAGTCATTCCCTGGCTGTGGTATTTTTGGGGTTGAAATGTTCTACTGTGGAAACGATGATCTGCTAGTCAATGAAATCGCTCCAAGACCCCACAACTCCGGGCATTACACGATAGACGCCTGTGTCACTTCTCAATTTGAAGCTCATCTAAGGGCAGTGCTTAACCTGCCAATGCCAAAGAATTTCTGCAGTTTCAGCACAAACACAACAAACGCTATTATGCTAAATGTTCTCGGTGACCCTAAGATAAAAGACGGGGAACTCAAGACCTGTGAACGTGCCCTCGCTACTCCAAGCGCTTCCGTATATCTGTATGGGAAGGAATCAAGGCCAAAGAGGAAGGTTGGGCACATCAACATTGTCTCATCTTCGATGGACGAATGTGACAGAAGGTTAGCATATATCATTGGAGAAACCGACAAGCCAGTGACTGTTTCGATCGCAGACAAAATCAGCAAGGAGAAGATCAAATCCCCACTAGTCGGTATTGTCATGGGCTCAGATTCAGACTTGCCTGTCATGTCGGCAGCCTGTAAAATCTTAGAACAGTTCGATGTCCCATTTGAGGTCACCATTGTGTCAGCCCATAGAACCCCTCACAGAATGAGCAAGTACTCTATTGAAGCCTCGCAACGTGGAATTAAGGCCATCATCGCGGGTGCCGGTGGAGCTGCCCATTTGCCTGGTATGGTTGCCGCAATGACCCCATTGCCTGTCATTGGTGTCCCAGTCAAGGGGTCCTGTCTAGGCGGTGTCGATTCGTTGCATTCAATTGTTCAGATGCCAAGAGGTGTCCCTGTAGCAACTGTTGCCATCAACAACAGTACCAACGCAGCATTGCTCGCTATTAGGATTATTGGTGCATCTGACGCTGCCTTACAGTATAAGATGCAAGAATTCCTCTTGAAGCAGGAAACTGAAGTCTTGGAAAAGGCCGAAAAGTTAGAGACTATTGGCTACGGTGAATACTTAACCTCAATGAAATAAGTCTATATACGTCCTTTTCAGCTATATTCTATTACTTTAATATGTCTTTCTATATACAAATATACAAATATAATAAAATTAAAAACGAAAAACGATGTCTGCAGCGAGAGCAACGCTCTTGATCTGCATTAGAACAGAGTCTTGTAGTTCTCAAATATAAACCCTACAATGTAATTTCTTTCCTTCATGTCTATAATGTCCTTTTCTCCACTGTAATCCCATATCAACCCCGGTGCAAAGATTAATGCCAGATTATTCAGGTTCATCAGGTTACACTCTTGGTATTTCATGATTACTTGAATGTGACACGATAGCACTCTTAGCAACTCTTGGTGTTCCTTTGGAAGTTGTTGCAGAATCGATTTCACTGGGTTCAACTGCTCTGGTGTCACGTCTATTCCCTTGCCCAGCGGCGTCACGGTGCCCATGTTGTTGGTCCTGACGATGCTGATCAGCGGCTCATATACGTGGAAAGATATGACTGGGTTAGGCAGTTTCCTGAGGTATCGTTTCAGGATGCTTGTTGTCGCGTGTATGTCGTATTGTTCCAGGTCTACACTCTCACCATTGGAGAAGTTCTTTTCAATTTGTTCAATGAGTGAGAGAGAACCAGATTTCCTGTATAGGCCCTCTGTTTTCAAGAGCTCTGTGTCAGATTCGATATAGCTTATGCAGGTTGTGATTATGCCTGGCACCGGAGTATTCTCATAGTTGCAACGCCTGACCAAAGTGGAGCCATACAATTTGGTCTCACCTTCGTTATCAGGTGGCGACGATGCGGATGCCTGCGACAACTGTACATTGTTGGATATTGGTTTCAATTTCACATCCTTGAACTCGTTGGGGTTTTTCAGGACTGGCACTGATATTTCCACGTTTGGGGTTGGTTGAGAAAGGTTGCGGGACTGCAATTTGGACTGGTGTGGTAATGGTTGTGCTGGTGCACTGGATAAATTCGAAGACGAACCTGTGAAGAACTTCCAGAACTTTGGTTTCGGTGCGTGTCTCACAATGCTTGTGGTTGCCTGTTCTCTGACTGGGGTAGGGAAATCTGGGTGAAGCAACGACGGGTCGCTTCCGAGTCTTGGATGGTGTTGTGGGTGTGGATGTTGGAACTGATCGGTCATTTCCTCTGAAGAGAGCGAGTTCCTCTCCTGTCTGAGAGTCATAACCTCCTGGAGTACAGACTTCTTATCCGTCTTGATGGTGTCGATATCGGAGAGTAAACTGTTCTTCACATTGTTTAGTGTGTCGATCTCTGAGACCAGGTCCTGCAAGATTGCTTTGGAAGAGGCTATTCTGTTTAACAGTTCTAAGCTCACCGCTTCCAGATCGGTATCCGGGTCGTTCGCTGAGCGTATGACTTCTCTTGTGACGGGTGCGAGCTGAGGATTCGTGACCTTCATATTCTGCCAGCTTGATGATCTGCTGTGTATTGCCCTATTTGAAGAGTTTGGTATTCTGCTAACTACGGAGGTCGGGTCGAGAGGCGGTGTGCGGTACATGGATATGTTGTCTGCCGTGGAGAAACCATTATCCCTGGAGGGGGATATGTTGGCGGTGATCAGACTTTGTGGGGTGAATACTGGCCTTGTGAGGCCCTGATCCTTTAGTATATGCATTGTGTCCATGCTTGTTGTTCTGGATGCGGTGCTGCGTGGTGTGATAAATGTTGTTTCGTTTGATGGCGATGGGACCATTGCCCAGCCTGAGTATGCTTCGTTGTTGTCGGTGCCTGTCTTGGGGTCCAGCTTGCTCTGTGGTGGCAGCAGGTTTTGAGAGAGGTGGTTGGGACTCTTGAGGGAATCAAACTTTCCAAAGAATTTCGTGCGAGGGTCTTCTGGATCTGAGGGTCCCGTAGAGTGCAGTGGGTCTATCTCTAGGTCTGTATGCAATTCTGTCTGTGGCATTGGGGAGCCGTTGACTGATGTGTAAGGAGCGTTCCGCAGGGGTGTCTTGTCGAGTGATGGGCCCTTGCGTCTTGGAGGCATGAGAGTGGAATTGGTGTCTGGTGGGTTTCCTAGAGTTGCATCGAGTATGTTGTCGATCGAGATAGACTTCTTGTGCTGTGAGATTGATGGATGTGGGGCTTCTTCCTTTTCTTCTTCTTCTTCCTCTTCTTCGTCGGTGTCATCGAAGTACTGTGCAATGACTGTTTCTGAGGTCGCCCTTACCATCGAGGAGTCTTCATCGTCGGTGGAAATCTTGCTGCTGGCCGTGGTGTTTGTTGTTGCGGTGCTAGCGGTGCTATTGCTGCGGTCCTGCTCGAGATTGCTCGTTGATCTCTGGCCCTTGACGGGTGACAATGGCCGCTTGATTGAGCGCTGGGGCACCTGCAGTGAAGATGCGATGTCCGCTGGGGCCTGACCCGATGGGGCCAGTGGGATATCTGGCAGATGCTTCTTCAGTCGCAGCTTCTTCTCCTCGTAGTGTTTGCGCTTTGCGAGCAGTTTCTCGTGGCAGGAGAGACAGAACAGTCCCCGCTTGGTCTTGGCGTACTTGAGGTCTGTGATGTTGTCGCCGCACTTGCAGCACTTGAAGCAGTTGGAGCAGTATGCCTCGTTGGACGAGGACAGGATGATAGCGAGGTCATCGATCTTCTTGCCGCATCCTTTGCAGGAGTCTGAGCAGTCGAAGCAGATGAGGGCCCCGGTTCCCAGGACGAGGAAGTCTGAGTCGCAGCTGAGAGGCTTCTCACATCGGTAGCACGAGAAGCAGTGCGTGTGCCAGCGGTCTTCGCCCAGCTCGTAGGCGTGGCCCGTCGTAATAGCGTTGCGGCACCTCACACACGAGGGCAGCTGCTCCTGCAGCTGCTCTGGCACCTTGTCGAACGGCTGCGTGGGCAGCGGGTCCATGGTGGTCGACATGTCGAGTAGTTGGTAGTATTATAACTGGGTATGGTGGCAATACAGGGCTTTTGAGGGGGTTGATGCACCAGATCAGAGTTGCAGTTGTGGATCAGAATCTTTTCAGGCCCCAGCGACTCTTTTTGCCAAAACTCGCCATTTGGAAATCGGCGGGTTCCGACGGGAATGCTGGTTTCATGTGCGACGTTTGGGATCAGAAGCTGTGGGAGTAGAAGTTGATGGAGGGTGGGCCATGGTGGTGATTGACTGTTGTGGGTGGTGGGGAGTGGACTAGTTGGTATTGCCAAGCAAGGTGAGAAGAAGGATGGGCAGGTACAAGAAGTTTCTACTGTTTGGGGACTCGATTACTGAGTTTGCGTTCGACCCTGCGACTGGGTTCACCGTGGGTGCAGCGCTGGCCAACGTGTACACGAGGAAGCTGGACGTGATACAACGTGGGTACTCTGGGTACACGTCGCGGTGGGCTGTGCCAGTGCTGGAAGAGGTGCTTGCGGAGGAGCAAGGGATTGTGATGGGGACGGTGTTCTTTGGGGCGAACGACTGCTGCGAGGCAGGCCCGCAGCATGTGCCCTTGCAAGAGTTTGTAACCAATACGAGACAGCTTCTGGAGATGATGCAGAGCCATGGGGTGCGGCCCATCGTTGTAGGGCCTGCACTGGTCGACGAGGCACGCCGGGAGGTCGAGTCCAGGGAGAGTTTCAGCAAAGGTTGGGTGCGTACGCAGCAGGGCATGCAACGTTACTCCGAGGCTCTCAAGAGGCTGGCAGCGGATATGGAGGTGCCCTTTGTGGACCTACACACTGCATTCAAGACTGCGGGCGGCGACCAATGGAGAGAACTGCTAGCCGATGGCCTGCATTTCAGTGCGCAGGGCTACCGTGTCTTCTACGACGAGCTGCTGCGCACGATCGACCAGTGGTACCCTGAGTGGTCGCCCTCGTCGCTGGCATGCCATTGTCCATACTGGCGGGACGTGGCCCCCGACGGCTCCAACATCAGACCGTGATCCAACTTGTTGATATATTTCTATATCGTAGTTATTTTCTGTAGTGATATTTTTACGTAATTTTTCACTTTTAAGAACTGAAAAATATCAAATATTGGGAATCAACAAAACAGTGCAACTTCAGCAGTTTGGTCTGTGTGAACGCTGCAAGGGTGAATATATATATTGAATGTCTGATATCCCACTACCACCACCCACTGTGGAAGTACCGAAGGGTCCAGAGACCGTTGGAGGAGCGGTTGCTGCTCCAGAGATCCCCGACACCAGCAGCAAGAGCCAGCTCCGAGCCCTTGTGGACACTGCCATGTCGAACAATCCATACTTTGCCGCAGGTGGAGGTCTGATGCTGCTCGGAACAGGGCTGGCCCTGGCAAGGAACGGGTTCATCAAACTAGGCAGAGTCGCATACCGTCAAATGATCGTCGACCTCGAGATCCAGTCTAAGGACAAGTCGTACTCGTGGTTCCTGGCCTGGATGGGCAAGTACCCACAACGTATCTCCAAGCATCTCTCCGTGAACACGTCGTATGTACAGCACGACAACGGTGCCATCAGCACCAAGTTCTCGCTGGTCCCAGGTCCCGGAAACCATTGGATCAGGTACAAGGGGGCCTTCATCCTGATCACGAGGGAACGGTCCGGGAAGATGCTGGACCTCGTGAACAGCCAGCCGTACGAGACCGTCAAGCTCACAACACTGTACAGGGACCGTCATCTGTTCGACGACATCCTCAACGAGGCCAAGGACATCGCACTCAAGACCAACGAGGGCAAGACCGTTATCTACACGTCGTTCGGTCCCGAATGGCGCAAGTTCGGCCAGGCCAAGTCCAAGAGAGCCCTACCCTCTGTTGTGCTCGACTCGGGCATCAAGGAGGGCATCCTCAACGACGTCAACGACTTCATGCGCAACGGCAAATGGTACTCTGATAGGGGGATCCCATACCGCAGGGGCTACTTGCTCTACGGTCCCCCGGGCTCAGGGAAGACCAGTTTCATCCAGGCCCTCGCCGGTGAGCTCGACTACAACATCTGCATCCTGAACCTCTCGGAGAACAACCTAACCGACGACAGACTCAACCACCTCATGAACAACATGCCAGAGCGCAGTATCCTGCTGCTTGAGGACATCGACGCAGCGTTCAACCAGCGTGCACAATCCTCAGAGAACGGGTTCCACTCCAGCGTCACCTTCAGTGGCCTGCTCAACGCCCTCGACGGGGTGACGTCCTCAGAGGAGACCATCACCTTCATGACCACGAACCACCCGGAACGCCTCGACAAGGCCATCATGCGGCCCGGCAGGGTCGACTACAAGGTGCTCCTCGACAACGCAACGCTATACCAGATCGAACACATGTTCCTCAAGTTCTACCCGGGCGAGCACGACCAGTGCAAGGCCTTCTGCAGACAGTTTGAGCGCATGAAGTGCACAGTCAGCACCGCACAGCTCCAGGGCCTCTTCGTCATGAACAAGGACAGGCCAGACAATGCCCTCAAGATGATCGGCACCCTTGCAACGGGCACCACCACAACCACCACCACAACCACCCACTAGCCACTCACACGCCTATATACCTTGTAAATACCACACTATCGATAAGCATCACTGCTATTATTATGTAATTTCCTCTATACGAACTGAAAAATTCTGACAATTTTCCAGCGAGCGACTCCGAAATTCGTTTAAGAAGCAGCAACAACAACAACAACTGCAATCAGGGATTGAGGTCCTGGATCCGGGGTGGTCTGGTCTGTTGGGGCCAATTATCAACGGTATATCACACGGAACAGCCATGCAACGCACAATACTGAACAAGCAGGCAATCGCCGCAGTCTCTAGGGTTTCCAGGACGATGGCCACAACTGCATCCACATCCACCAGCACACAGTTTGAACCTCTCTCAGAGGCACAGAAGGCGTACCTGGACCGTACTGTCAGGGTCGACCAAGCTGGTGAGCTCGGCGCAGACTACATCTACAGGGGCCAGATGTACGTGCTCAACGAGAGACATCCGCACCTCAGACCAGTCCTTACTCACATGTGGGAGCAAGAGGTCCACCACCGTACCACCTTCGACAACCTGCAGCTGAAACACAGGGTCAGACCCTCGCTCATCACCCCTCTGTGGAAGCTCGGGGCCACCGCAATGGGTGTCGTCCCTGCTTTACTCTCCTCAGAGGCTGCCATGGCATGCACCGAGGCCGTAGAGACAGTCATCGGGGGCCACTACAACGAGCAGTTGCGTGTTCTTGCCAACCAGTTCGAACTGGCAGAAGCTACTAACGAACAGGACGCACCATCCACCACTAAGGGCGTGCCCCAGGAGGTCCAGTCCCTCACCAGCACCATCAAGGAGTTCAGAGACCAGGAACTCGAGCATTTGGACACCGCAGTCAGACACGACTCGCACATGGCTGTGCCTTACTGGCTCATCTCAGAGGGTGTCAAATCCGTCTGCAGAGTCGCCATCTGGACCGCAGAGAGGGTCTAATCAATCGCAATATATATATATATACCTACATATCTCCCCTCCAAGCCTGCAAGCTTACACCCTTGCAAGCGTGTATACCTATGTACATATCTAACCAGTCCATCGTTATGAACACCCCATGCCAACCCCACTCCCGCTTCTCCTTCTCCTTCTCCTTCTCCTTCACGATCCAAACTTCCCACTTCTTATTATTATTCCTCCTTATGTGATATTTTTTTCACTTATCAGGGATTCAACTTTTATGCCACAAGAAACTGCAAGATCAACAACACAACAGCAGCAGAAACACACACAAAGGAGCACTCTACGACCCTCCACTACGCTGTCCCACCCCTTCATATCCCCCAACAGCATGCCCCAAGACTTGGCCGACATTGACGAGCCCATTTTTGGCACCACCCCAAATATCCTTGATACCACTCCAGATGACACACCAGAAGACGATGGCAGGACGCTGCTGTACCCTGGGATAGCCTCCAACTGGCCCTTCAAGACCGCAGACAGACTCATCGACGAGATGCTCTTTGAACTCGCAAGGGATCCGGAAGACGGGCCTGTGCTCAAGCTGCCTCCCCTGGCATACTCGCATTCGAGGCACACGCTGCAGGCGTACACTCTCGAGACCCTTGTCGACCAGATCGCACTGCAGACCAAGTACGAGTACGACTCGGTGTCGTGCCCGCAGCATGCTAAGCTGAACGTCCTCTTTGGTGTCCTGGTCGATATGTCCACGCCACCAACAACACCTGACACCGTGATGCAGGTGCCCCTCTACCATCTAAAGATCACAGTGAAGACACGCACGCTGCTGGAGGCAACCAAGAGACAAGTCGGAGTCCCACACTACCACTTAGTCGAGACGCTGCACCCGTTCGACAGGCAGGACCTCTTGGGTTTCGACCCTACAGACCCTCGTCTGGTCGACTCCGCAGTCTACGCCTCCAGCGACACCAATAAGCTGATCGTAATAGAGATATTCAAGCAAGAACTGCAATCACAAGTCTTTACACAGGAATACATCAACAACACATACGCTGCGGCATGCACCAGGATCCCTGACCTGGACCCTGCCACGGTGCCATCGCAGACCGACTGTCTCAACACAATGTTCAAGATATTCAAGGTGCCCATGAACCGTAAAACCGCAACAGAACCCGTCAAGACAATAAACAGCAATAATGTATCCCTGAACTCACACCTGGACCCAGCCCTCTTAGTATCCAAGTACGCTTTCAAGCTCAACACAGAAACAGAAGAGGACACCAACGAGGAGGTCCTCGAATACGAACCCCCAGACTTGACAAACTACATCAATGAACCATCGACAAGAACCCTCAGGGAGACATATATCAGAACGTGTCTCGAACTCATAGTCAGGGGGCAGCTATCCTCCAGATTGCTACCAATAGAACAGATCGAGACCAGCGCAAAGGCATACAGGTTCTTTAACTCGCTACATACTTTGTCAACAGCCTCCCCACTCTACCAGATCATGGGCGACAACAATGCTGTCCGCTTCATGAACAGCGACAGCACTAACAGCAGCAGTCAAGCCCCCTTCGATCTCAACTACCACTTTATCAACCTGTGCGCATCGTGCCACTATACCGACAGAGACATGATCAGAAACTACGAAACTCTATGCTCGCTTGATCCAAACAACACAGGTATCTACTTTGACGCTCTCTCGTATATCGCCAACATCAAGGGCGCGTACCAGTTGGTTGCATACTGTGGGAAGCAGGATATTGTGGGCCAAGAGGCCGTTGAGAGTGCCCTCAGGTGCTTTGGTATCGACCCAGCGACGGCCGATCCACTGGAATTGGACGAGACGTTCTTGCTCTCCGTCTACAAGAACGAAGAAAGACTCTCAGACCACACCGCAATCACTGACTTGAAAAACGCAATGAGAGTACTTGCTAAGTACAAAAAGTCTGACAAGCTCAAGTTCTACGTCGACCATGAACCCTTCAAGATCGTCTCACAGGCTTACGCAACCCTAGAGATCGACGAGTCCGTCGACGAAGATATCATACAGACCGCATATTCCATCAAGATCAACGACTCGCCGGGTCTCAAGATAGATTGTGACAGAGCACTGTACACCATCGCGATCAACAGCAGAAGCATGGCCCTCTTTGACTACCTACTCGAGAACTGCCCAGAGTTTCTGGTCTACTATAGTCCAGATAAGTTCTCATACCGCGAGGCCCTCTCCTTGTTACAAGTCAACGAGAATGCCTCCGACGAGGTGGTGCTGAGCGTGTTCCAGAAGAAGTGGGCCGAAGAATCTATCACTGAGCCGGACCAGTTCCTGAACATGAAGGCCGCATTGACAAAGCTCAGCATTGAAAGGAACTCAAAGTTGATGCAGCACTTCCTAGAAACAGGGATAATCGACCCAAACTTTCTGCCCCCAGAGAACTGGCCCATCGGCCTGAACAACATCGGAAATACATGCTACCTAAACTCTTTACTGCAGTACTACTTCTCGATTGCACCACTAAGAGACTATATTTTGAACTACCAGGACACACTCAAAGAATTTGAGAGCAAGACGAACAGTCTAGAAGTTGCCAGGAGGATTGGTGGCAGAGAGGTCAGCGACACCGAGGTTGAACGGTCTGTCCAGTTCATGTACCAACTACGTGACTTGTTCCATAATATGATCTACACGGCCACAAGGTGCGCTACTCCAAGCCATGAATTGGCATATCTAGCATTTGCTCCAAGTAATATTGCAGTTGAATTTGAGTCCCTGGAAAAGCCAAAGCCCATGGTTCAAGACAACCGCCCAGCCAACACTGGTATCCTACAGTTCACCGACACCAGCAAGGATTTAATCAGCATGTCTGATGATATTGATGTTGCGGTCACGTCTAATGAGGTCGAAGCATGCTCCATTGCGACCTCTGCCAGCGGGCCCGCCGAAGATGTCGATATGGTGTCCGTTGAGGAGGTACATGCACCAGTTGAAGAGATTGATACGTCGACAAAAGTGGCCAAAATCAGTTCTGACCAACTTGAGAACGCGCTGGAGATGGGCAGACAGCAAGATGTTACAGAGTGTATCGGCAATGTCCTCTACCAGCTGGAGAGTGCCTCTGTGCCAACCAGTCTGGAAGACGACCATGAGCAGTACGACCTTGTGAAGCAGCTGTTCTACGGTAAGACCAAGCAGGAGATCATTCCACTGAGCGACTCTGAGAAGGTCCGCACCAAATATGAGCGGTTTGTATCGTTGTTGGTGAACATCTCCGACCATCCAAAGGATGTGTATGACGCGCTTGATTCGTATTTCATGGACGAGTACCTCAAGATGGACGAGTACGGTGATGTGAAGAGAAGTGTCTCTGTGACCTCGTGGCCTACCATCTTGCAGATACAGATACAGCGTGTCTATTATGACCGTGAGCGGTTCATGCCGTTTAAGTCGATCGAGCCATTGCCATTTGACGAGAACATCTACATGGACAGGTATTCAAACACTGAGGATGAAGCATTGAAACAGAAGAAAGCGGAGGCCTTCCAGATGAAGGAGCAGCTGAAAACTCTGAGAGCCAGACAGACGGAGCTGCTAAACAGAAACGAGCTGGGCCTGTCAAGAAAAGATGCATACATAGAGACAAAGAAGCTGCTGCAGTCCGAGATGCTGAAGAATGAGGGCATTGAGCTGCCAGAGAGCGAAGAGATGGTGTGCCAACTGGAGAAACTAGTTCGTGGCATCGACGACGAACTGTCGCGCATCTACACCGAGATCACCGATCTGGAGAAGCAGCTGGACCATCAGTTCGACGAGTTCAAGAACATCGGCTACTCCCTGTTCGCCGTGTTCATCCACAGAGGCGAGGCCAGCTACGGGCACTACTGGATCTACATCAAGGACCGCACCCAGCAGAACATCTGGAGGAAGTACAACGACGAAACTGTCACAGAGGTGCGCGAGGACGAGGTGTTCAACTTCACCGAGGGCAACACGGCTACCCCATACTTCCTGGTGTTTGTCAGGAACGACCAGAAGCAAGACATCCAGCCGTTGAAGAGAATCATCGCCGACACAGACATCGAGCTAGACTGACCCCCATATACACACGCATATACACATACACACATATATACACACATATATACACACGCAGCAAACTCAACAAGCACATATACACACGCAACAAACTCAACAAGCACATATACACAGATACAACCCCCGATCTCTTCACCGTTCTCTTCAAAGTTCTCTTCATCGTTGCCATACAAAACTGGAAAATCATACAAAACGACGATATCAACTTTTTTTTTTCGGTTTTGAAGTGGAAAAACAACCAAAACAAACAAGAAGCTCTTTATTTCATGCCAGGTCAGGCAGTTTTTGGTGGTGATGTTTGCGTTGATTTGGGTCTGGGAGGGGCAACGACAAGTTGTTGAATAGAATTTGAAGCCATAGTCCAGTTACAATTGTCGGAATGTCGAGTTTACAGCGTCGTCGTGTCAATAGAAGCGACTCTACTGCGTCGGATAGCGCCAGGGGGTCTGCAGATCTGAGAAGGAATAACAACAGTGCCAGTGGGGAGGATGGGTCCAGTGGGAAGAAGGTTGCGTATGATCCGGAGGAGGCCAGGATGGAGGAGAATGTCACGGTTCCGAAGCTGACTCTGATGGAGGAAGTCCTGCTTATGGGACTAGGGGACAGGGAAGGCTACCTGTCATTTTGGAACGATAATATCTCGTACGCTCTGCGTGGGTGCATTCTTATTGAGTTGGCCCTGAGGGACAAGATCCGTGTTCTCGATGACCCTGCCAGGAAGAGGTTCGACGTCTCGGAGAGACTGGTCGAGGTCATTGATGGCTCCAAGACCGGGGAGGTGCTGCTTGATGAGGCGTTACAATTGATGAAGAATGATGAACCACTGACCATAGCCAATTGGATCGATTTGCTGAGTGGTGAGACCTGGAACCTGCTGAAGATCAACTACCAGTTGAAGCAGGTCAGGGAGCGTCTGGCCAAGGGCCTTGTAGATAAGGGTGTCTTGAGAACAGAGATGAAGAACTTCTTCCTGTTCGACATGGCTACCCATCCCGTCACAGACTCCAGCTGCAAGGAGGCGGTCAAGCGCAGAATACTCTCCGTGCTGGTCTCCAGAAACATGGAGCTGAGCTACAACGAATACTTCCCAGCATCCACATCGTTCAAAGCCATCAGGACAATCTCCTTGATAGCAAGCGCCTACGGTGCCAATGTCCTGGACAACGTCCTGTCCTCTCTGGACTACGAGAAGAGAGACAAGGCGGTCTCTAGAGCGGACGAGATATTAGCGACGTTCTCTGAGTTCCCATTCGAGCTAGACAAGAACACCGAGTCTGGTATATCGATCAACCTGAACAAGGAGGTGCAGAGCGAGATGGCCGCCACACCAGGCCATGAGCTTCAGCTGGAAGTCGTCGCCGGTGTCATCCAGGTGTACTCCAGAGTGGATATGTTGCTATAAGAACGCGCACGCATGCACAGTACCCCCAGCCGCAATACATAACCTATACATAGCCTATATAAACACATATAAACACACGCCCTAGACGCCCCACACGACCCACACACACTCCACACACTCCACACACTCCACACACTCCACACACTCCCACAGCTGCCGTATATACATTTATATTGACAATCAACAGTTCGATCAGTTTTTAGTTTCACAGTGAAAAATTTCCACAGCGAAATTTTTGGGAAACAAAAAACATCAAAACAAATTTATCTTCATTGGAAACAGCAACACACCAGAGCTTGCAAGAGGCCATTGGACGTCTAGATCGAGTGCGGGAATACATCTATACGCGTATACATATCTGCAATGTCTAGTGAACCTACTAAGGAATTGGTTGTGGAGGAATCTCCCAAGCCTGAAGTCAACAAAGAAGAAGATCCCCTCAGAAAAGAGGAAAGTCCCGTAAGCAACAATGAGGAAGCAGGGGATATGGACGACCTGTTTGGCGACGACGATGATGAGGAGGAGGAAACTATCCAGAGCAATAGGAGAGGCCCAGGTGGCATAGAAGACGACGAAGAGGAAGAGGAAGAGGACAACGAGAACAGTTTCCATCGTTCGCATGGCCATTCGGAGATGGACGAGGAAGAGGCTATGTACACGAGGAAGTTCTACGGTGACGATGTGGACAACTACTCTGACCAGGACGGCGGCGACCACAAGTTCAAGGAGGAAAATGTAGAGCTTGTGAGACACATGGTTCCCTACATGACCAGATCCACCAAGACAGAGGGAGACGGTGCGGACGGGGCCGATGGGCCAGAGAATGACGAGAGTATATATTATACCAAGGTGCCAGCGTTTCTGACGATCGATCCAATCCCATTTGACCCGCCCAACTTTGAGACGAAGGTGAAGGAGAGACTGGCCAACTTTTCGTCCAAGGAGGACCAACTCGACGACCGTCTGATCGATGAGAACACCATCAGATGGAGATACTCGCGTGACGCCAACCAGAGAGTCTTCAAGGAGTCGAACGCACAGATCGTGAAGTGGTCAGACGGCTCGTTCTCGCTAAAGCTGGGCGACGAGTACACCGACATTCTTATCAACGACACAGACAACACATTCCTGACGGTCTCGCACGACCAGCAGGAGCTGATGCAGAGCACCGACGGCGGGGAGATCACAAAGTCCCTCATGTTCATCCCTACGTCGACAACCTCGAAGATACACCAGAGACTAAGCAAGGCTGTTTCCAGAAGGAACCAAAGAGAGCATGCTGGTCCAGGCACCATGTTGATCAATGTGGACCCTGAGATCGAGAAGAAGGAACTAGAGTCGAAGCAGAACCAGATCATAAGGGAAAGACGCAGAAGACAGGTGCTGGAGAACGAGCGTCTGGACTCCCCCGATGCAGGCATGGGCACGGATGCGTTTGGCAGAAGCACAGCTAGCAGATCCACCAAGACACAAAGACCGGCACCTCAAAGAAGAAGGATAGAGGATGAGTACGAGGAGGACGACTTCCTGGTTGACGACGACGAAGACGAGGAGGACTTCAACGATGAAGAGGAGGAAGAGGAAGAAGAAGAAGAAGACGACGAAGAGGAGGACCAGCGTAATGCGGACCGGTTGAGAAAGATGAAGCGGGACAGATCGGACGACGACACAAGCGCAGAGGCCAGCCACAAGAGAAGGGCAGCAGTCATCAGCGACGACGACGACGACTAGCCAGTGTATACTATGCAACCATGACTATACAACCATGACTATACAACCATGACTATACAACCATGAATATACTACTATTACTACTATTACTGCGTCGTTGGAAGCGACAGCACATCAGGGTAACCATCGTTTTCCACGAAGCTGAAAAATCCCTTTAAGCTGGAAAAAGATCGAGAAACGATATAAAAATGGATACAGCCTGGAAAGTTCAAGAGAGTTGGGAGTATTAGTTGGAGGGGTGTTTGTTTGGAGGGGTTGTTTTGGTGTGTATTAGAGCAGCGACAATTTAGAATCCACATCTACACTTTCGTTTTACTATGTCTTGGCAAGGTATGTTCACTGTTGCTGGGGGTTGTGCCGGTTGGCTGCAAGGGCGCCCGGGAGGGGTTGTGCACGTTGGGTGATCCCGGGATGCACTTGCACATTTGCACGCGCACACACTCATGTATGGTCTATGATCTGTTTACTAACATTTGCTAATGCAATTTGCATGCTTTTTCACAGCGTACACTGATAATTTACTAGCTACTGGAAAGGTCGACAAGGCAGTCATCTACTCAAGAGCAGGTGACTCTGTCTGGGCCACCTCCGGTGGTCTTTCCCTTCAACCAGCGGAGATCTCCGAGATCGCCCAAGGTTTCGACAACCCAGCTGGCTTACAAAGCAATGGTCTGCACATCCAAGGCCAGAAGTTCATGCTGTTGAGAGCTGACGACAGAAGCATCTACGGCAGACACGATGCCGAGGGTGTTGTCTGTGTTAGAACCAAGCAGACCATCCTGGTTGCTCACTACCCTGCAACTGTCCAGGCTGGTGAGGCCACCAAGATCGTCGAGCAATTGGCTGACTACTTGATCGGTGTCCAATATTGAATTGGCCTGCACGACGACGAATATATGAAGGATTAATTGCGTACTCCTCTTTTTGTCTCTATATCTTTGGAACCGCAAGCGACGTTTAATGAGCAAGTTCTTTTATTGGTGCTTTGGCAGGTTTATTGGCAACTTTGCTGCCTAGAGCAGCCGGGGATTCCTATTTCTTCGTTATAACGCCAGTACTAATATATTAGTATTTAATTATTTATATAGATACCTACATATGAATCAAAATGATTATTACTATTATTTACCGTGGTGGTGCAGCAGCATAGTCTGTGAACATCTATATACAAGTCGTCTTTCCATGCTGCAATGCATACCCTCCCATATCAATGTTGGGCCTGCCAACTCTATAGGATTATCCCCAGGTACATTTGTTTGTCACAAGGCATCAATTAGCTTCTCACAGTGCGAGTCTCATGTTGTGCGGTTCTTCGACACATATTCTGTAAGCGAATGGAGTATGCGTGGTTTCTTCTCAGCATTGCCATAGTTGTGCACAGATTCATTCAATTCGTGTATAGTCTTCACGTCAGCAGCCTCTGTAGTCTGTTTCTTGCGGCTTCCTGTAGCCGCACTCAAGCTCCTCGACCCTAGAGCCACCGGCTGCTGTTTCCCATAGTATGTCCCCACCAGATCAGACCCAATCAACAGCAGAGGACACAACCACAGTGTTCCACGTGGAATATATTTCACAAACCCTTCTCTAACAAGTTGTATCATAACGTTTTGTAATGGTTGCTTGTTCGTACTTCAATAATAATAATAATAAAAATGACACAGAATGATAAATGCAGATATTCTAATGATAATGACTATAGATGCAGATATGCAGATATGCAGATATGATAGCAAGCAATGCAGTTCCCCTGGTTTAGCACACAATGACCTCTTTCAACATTGCTTCAAACCTCTTTCAAATAACCTTCAACTGATTCGACCTCTGGATAATTTTTCACTAAATTTTTTTTTTTTCACTTTGTGGAGAAATCTCCGAGGCGAATCAGAAGAATGCTATAGCTGCTGCGATGTTTCCCTGTATGGATTACTGCAGCACCAGGCAAGCAAGCTCATATAGATCCACCGCTCTGGTGCTGGCCCACGAGCCCTGCCATCTCCAGCAGTGCCCTGTCTTCCCCGAGACTCTTGACGTTGACGTGCTGTCTTCTCTTGGCTTCAGCTTCCTCCCACTCCAGCTGCTTGATCTGCTCCTCCAGCTCCTTTTCTCCTCCACATCCCCATACTTCTACATCCTGCACAATGAATCGCAGTTCAAACGGCTTATCCTCAACGTTCTTCTTGGTAGCTAGCAGCCCCGGGTTTATCTTGCCTCCGTACCCTATGTGTCTGAACGCTGCAAATTCTAATGCATCGTCGATAGTTAGCGACACATTGCCTGGGACGTACTTTTTGTGATGTGGTTTAATAATCGGTTGGGAATCTCCGATGCCTATTCCACCGCCTACAGTATTGAAGTACACAATGTCTTTCTGGTTGGCCTTGTATATGTCAACACTCGGTGACAGTTGAATGACTGTGGTGTTCTCTCCGCCAAAGCACAGTTTGTTAGTGACTTTCCACGGTTCCTCAATATACACAGCAAACACAACTTTGCGTCGGTTCATATAGCAATCGTTCAAATGTTGATCTGCATCGCTCAGCTTATGGTAATCTTCTAAGAACTTGGTGTATCGTGGATTCTTATTGTTTCCGTACTCAGCGTCATCCACGATTCTAAGGCCACTGACAAACAGGAGAGTCGGAGCCATCCATTTGAATACCTTTGACTGCAATGATCTCATGGAGAACCCACTTTCCCTCCCGACATACAGCTTCTGCAATTTGGAAACAGCGATATGTTTCGGTAGCATTATGTTTAGCTCAGCAAATAGTGCGCTGGTCATTAACCGAGATGCTTCAAAATTCACAGTTAGTGGTGCATGGTCAATGTAATCGGATTCCTTGTATAGCAAATGTTCCATGATATTGTCTAATGGGACAAAAAGATTCGGTACAACAGTGGTCACAACATCCTCGAATTCCTTAAAAGTGATGATATCAGAGCAAGTGTTTGGTTCTGGGTTATTGTGCGCTGTACTGTTCATGAATGCAGAGGGTTTCATGGACCTGATTATGTTTTTCGCCGATAACTCATAGACGTGCCAATCATCATACAATGTGTGTGCTTCGATTCTGCAGTTTGGTGTCGGACATTTCAGCGTTAGGACCAGTAGCCATGTTACGAATTGAAGAAACCCTTCGACAGGTAGAGCCAAATCGTGTATATTGATGCCGTCGAACGAGTCTATTATCTCATCTTTATCGTACGTCTCCTTTGCAATGGGTTCCATGTGGTCCTTCTCGGACTTTGATCTGCTCAGCGATATAAAGAGCAGCTCCATATGGTTATACGTCTTTGATTTGAGATATTTGCCGCACTTGATTCGATTTAGCAGGATGATACATTTCAATATACCTAGTCCTGTAATGTCGTCGTGCGAACTGTTGATCAACGGAAAGTTGCTCAGCAATCTCAGCACATTGAACACCAAATCCAGCAGTAGAATGTTGTCACGGGGCAGGTGCAGTAGAGATATAATACTCTCATTCAAGATAGGGTCCTCTAGCTGTATATTAACCCCCAGTGAACCCTTGAACCCTACTAATTCCGGTGCAGTAAATTGCAGTATGGCCGTCTTGTTATAGTATGTCTTGATTTCATCTGCCGAGTCGAAAGTGATGAATTTGTGATTGCAGTTAGCACATTCTGTAGTGGATGTAGACTGTCCCATTATCTCCTATTCCGATGATATTTTCCCCTTTATCATGCACTGTTTTGCCACTGTTGCGATGCTAGATGGCTTTCCTAAAGTACTTCAATGCAACCCTATTTTTTACTTGTATAAACTTTTTTTTCTGAATGGTGTAAATTCTTCAATGCAGCCACTCGATGGGGAAGAAAGAGAAGGCAGCAGTGCAATGATGAAATACGTATGATCTATTGATATGTCTATACAGTAGTGTACGTGTATATATGTTGATATAAGCATGTGTATGTGTATGTGTGTGCGGCGGTACAGACTATGCATAGAAGGAGACGGATTTTGATTTTCTAGCTTGGACTTCACCAATAGCCTCGACAAAATCTTCATGCTTGACAGACGATTGTCCGTTTCTTAGTGCGATCATACCTGCCTCTACGGTGACAGCCTTTAGTTGCGCACCATTGAACTCGTCGGTCGACCTAGCCAGTTCTTGCCAGTTGATATCATCGTCAGTGGTCATCTTTCTAGAGTGGATTTGTAGAATCTGTGCTCTCGAGTCCTCTGAAGGCAGTGGGAATTCGATCTTTCTGTCTAGTCTACCGGATCTCAGCAAAGCAGGGTCCAAGACGTCTACTCTGTTTGTTGCTGCCAGGACCTTGACACGGTCGTCTGAACTGAACCCATCCAGTTGGTTTAATAGTTCCAGCATAGTTCTCTGGACTTCTCTGTCACCTGACTTCTCAGAATCAAAACGCTTGGTACCGATGGCATCCAACTCATCGATGAAAATGATGGTGGGGGCCTTTTCCTTGGCCAGGGCAAACGCATCACGGACCAGTTTGGCACCTTCACCAATGAACATCTGCACTAGCTGTGGGGCCGCTAGTTTCAAGAAAGTGGCGTTAGTTTGTGCGGCACATGCTCTGGCCAGAAGTGTCTTACCGGTCCCTGGTGGACCGTACATCAATGCCCCCTTTGGAGCCTTGATCCCGAGATCCTTGAACTTGTCTGCACGCTGCATTGGGAGGACAATAGCCTCGACCAGCTCTTCGATCTGCTTGTCCAGACCACCGACGTCGGAATATGTCTCTGTTGGCTTCTCATCGACTTCCATAGCTTTGACACGGGAATCAAACTCGGAGGGCAATGTGTCTAGGATAAGATACGAGTCCTTATTTACACCGACCAGGTCGTTAGGCTTCAGTTTATCCGGGTCTACCAGGCCTACCATTGGCAGAAACACAGTCTGTCTCGACGAGGTCTTGACCACGGCGGCCTTTCCCTGGGCCGTGTTGTCCAAGTTAACATTACCACCCTGGGTGTTTGACTCGCTATTTTCGGTGTCCTCCACTTCGTCCATATCCATTATCTCCACCACGTTTGCCACCAGGTATGGCAACTGTTTGTTGTTCTTAATCTTCTCCTTGTTGTCTTTTATCTTCTCCAGCATGACATTATTCTCATGTGAGAGTCTCTGCAGCTCCGATCTGAAGATCCTAATCTCATTGTCCAACAGTTTTGTCCTGGTTTGCAGTTCTTGTGTAGGAAGGTTCAAGATCTCTTGATCTACTTCATCGTCCCCTGGCAGGGTCTGTGCGTCTAATTCTTCTAGGGTTGCCATTGCAGTGTTAGTTAGTGTCCTGTAATCTCTTGGGTAATCCACTCGAGCGTTGCACCACTGTCTCAAGACCAACAATGCAACGTTTCATCCATGGTGTTCTTATGTATCCCTCTTCCCTCTTTGTTCTGTTTTTCCAGCTCCATCAGAATCTGAATTTTTGCCACCTGGAAATTTGTGGCCGGGTAGTTTTCAGGACGGAATATCTATATTAAGGCGATTAGAGCGTTTGTGAAGAATAATAGATACTTATGGGTAACGAACAGAGGCAAAAGAGATGTGGAAATGGGATAATTCAGTGGTGTGGATGCATTTGGTGTGTGCTGTTGGTTGTGGCAGTGTACAGGAATGTGGTTTGGTATGAGAAGATCAACCGTGCAAACGAAAATTGCATTGGCGGCTAAAGTCGCCGTGTCGTGCATGTTGGCCAAGTAGGTTTGTGCTGTTGTTTTGTCTAATATATATGCAAGAGTGCATGTGGTTGCAGCAGGAAGATGCCAGAATGGACCATATACTCCCTGGGCATGTACTAATGCTCAGGTTACGCCAATAAATAGGGTATACTCATCGCACACTACACTGATGAACCCGGAATGGACTGAAAAGAACTATGAAATACGAACTATCATGACTACAATTGAACAACAAGCACACATACACACAGCATGTCACCCCCAGGTACAATCCCTTCTGTGTTGTTCTTCACATAACAGTCCACCTTTATACAGTGCTTCTCATATTCGCGCGTTCAAATTATACAGTACAGTTTTTCTGAAATTTTTTTATTGCAAAAAAATTTTAGCTCGTGGATTTTGATTCATTCTCATCAAGATTTGGTACGGTTTTTTTTTTCCTGGACTGAAAATTATATAACAAACCAAGCCAGCTGTGATCGCATCTCATCGTGTTCATATCGATCCATATATTCAGAGCCTAGCAAACCAAGAATCCCCCACTTGATTGAATAGATTGCCACACTTGTATACAGACAATCATAGGTCATAGTGTACAACTGCTGTCGGTTTTGTTCTTTTATCATCACAAAGTTATATATTACAAGACACACCTGATCCACAGTTGTCTTTTACATTCTCAAGTTTGCTAATTTATCAACCAGAACACAGACATAAACAAAAAATGAAAGAAGTTGTTGTTGGCGAACCTCCAAAGAGGATCAGTGGACTGGAATTTAGTGCACTAAGTGCAGCTGATATCGTTGCGCAATCAGAAGTGGAAATCTCATCTCGTGATTTGTTCGATCTTGAAAAGGGACGTAAACAAAAGACCGGAGGTGCACTAGACCCAAGAATGGGTGTTTCATCTTCAAGTCTGGAGTGTACCACCTGTCACGGAAGTCTGGCATCCTGCCATGGTCATTTTGGTCATATCAAGTTGGCATTGCCTGTTTTCCATGTCGGATACTTCAAAGCAACCATCCAGATTCTACAAGGTATCTGTAAGAACTGTTCCTCAATACTGCTATCCGAGCAGGATAAAAGAAAATTCCAAAATGAACTGCGTCGTCCAGGAGTAGATAATCTAAGACGTATGGCTATCCTGAAGAAGGTACTAGACCAGTGTAAAAAACAAAGAAGATGTATGGAGTGTGGTGCATTGAACGGTGTTGTTAAAAAAGCCGCAGCTGGGGCAGGTTCAGCAGCACTAAAGATCATACATGATACTTTCCGTTGGGCTGGGAAAAAGTCAATCCCAGAGAAGGACAAATGGGTTGGTGATTGGAAGGAGGTGCTCTCCCACCATCCAGAGTTGGAAAGATTCGTGAAGCGTTGCTCTGATGATTTGAATCCGCTAAAGACTTTGAACCTGTTTAAGCAGGTTAAACCAGAAGACTGTGAACTATTGGGTATCGACTCGACAGTTAAATCCGGTAGACCTGAAACTTATATCTGGAGGTATCTACCAGCACCTCCCGTGTGTATCCGACCATCCGTCATGATGCAAGATTCTCCAGCATCTAACGAAGATGACTTGACGGTCAAATTAACAGAAATCGTCTGGACTTCGTCTTTAATTAAGGCCGGTCTCGAAAAGGGTATATCAATCAACAATATGATGGAACACTGGGACTACCTACAATTAACTGTTGCAATGTATATTAACTCAGACTCCGTTAACCCAGCAATGCTTCCTGGTGCATCCAATGGTGGTGCAAAGGTCAAACCTATTAGAGGGTTCTGTCAACGTTTAAAGGGTAAGCAAGGTAGATTCAGAGGTAACCTGTCAGGTAAGCGTGTGGATTTCTCTGGTAGAACAGTTATCTCGCCAGATCCTAATCTTTCAATAGATGAAGTCGCTGTCCCAGACCGTGTAGCTAAAGTCTTGACCTTCCCAGAAAAGGTAACACGCTACAATAGAAAGAAGTTACAACAATTAGTGATTAACGGTCCAAATACACACCCTGGTGCTAATTATTTATTGAAGAAGGACGAAGAAGCAAGAAGAAACCTGCGTTATGGTGATCGTGTTAAGTTAGCTAAGCATTTAAATTATGGTGATATTGTCGAGAGACATTTGGAAGACGGGGATGTTGTGCTTTTCAATAGACAACCTTCCTTGCATAGATTGTCCATTCTGTCGCATTATGCGAAGATTCGTCCATGGAGAACATTCAGACTTAATGAATGTGTCTGTACGCCGTACAATGCAGATTTCGATGGTGACGAGATGAACTTGCATGTTCCACAAACAGAGGAAGCAAGGGCTGAAGCTATTAATTTGATGGGTGTCAAAAATAACCTGTTGACTCCAAAGTCCGGTGAACCAATCATTGCTGCAACACAAGATTTCATTACCGGTTCATACTTAATTTCACACAAGGACACCTTTTTTGACAGGGCCACTTTAACACAGATATTGTGTATGATGTCAGATGGTACTTTACAATTTGATATTCCTCCGCCAGCAATCATGAAGCCATGTTATCTCTGGACAGGTAAGCAAGTGTTCTCTTTACTGATTAAACCAAATTCAAAGTCTCCTGTGGTCATTAATTTGGACGCAAAGAATAAAGTGTTTGTCCCACCTAAATCCAAATCCTTGCCTAATGAAATGTCTCGTAATGACGGTTTTGTCATTATTAGAGGATCGGAAATTCTAGCAGGTGTTATGGACAAATCAGTTCTTGGTGACGGTAAGAAGCATTCCGTCTTTTACACAATCTTAAGAGACTACGGCCCAGATGAAGCTGCTAGTGCAATGAACAGAATGGCCAAGCTCTGTGCAAGATTTTTGGGTAACAGAGGGTTCTCTATTGGTATTAACGATGTTACACCTGCTGATGAACTAAAACAAATGAAGGAAGACTTAGTCGAAATTGCATATGCCAAGTGTGATGAATTGATTGATTTGTATCATAAAGGTAAATTAGAAACACAGCCTGGTTGTAATGAAGAACAAACTTTAGAAGCCAAAATTGGTGGTTTGTTGTCGAAGGTCAGAGAAGAGGTCGGTGATGTTTGTATTAATGAATTGGATAACTTGAACGCTCCTTTAATTATGGCTACATGTGGTTCTAAGGGTTCCACGTTGAATGTTTCTCAGATGGTTGCCGTTGTGGGTCAACAAATTATTGCAGGTAATCGTGTTCCAGATGGTTTCCAAGATCGTTCTTTACCACATTTCCAGAAGAATTCTAAAACTCCTCAATCCAAGGGTTTCGTAAGAAACTCTTTCTTCTCAGGTCTGACTCCACCGGAATTTTTGTTCCATGCCATCTCAGGTCGTGAAGGTTTAGTTGATACTGCAGTTAAAACTGCTGAAACAGGTTATATGTCTCGTAGATTAATGAAGTCGTTAGAAGATTTATCTTGTCAATACGACAATACAGTGAGAACATCGTCAAACGGTATTGTTCAATTCACTTATGGTGGTGACGGTTTAGATCCGATGGAAATGGAAGGTAATGCTGTGCCTGTCAACTTCAATAGATCATGGGACCATGCCAAGAATATTACGTTCAGCAATGAAGACAAGAGTCTATTGCCATATGCCATTATTGAAAAGGCCAATGAAATCCTAAGACCATTGGAAAAGAAATTAATTAGATATGATAATGTTGGTAATGTTGTACCTGAAGAATTCCTACAAGAAGCAACATATGTCGATCAGGACGATGCAGAAAGAGATTTCTACAAATCCTTAAGAGAGTATATGCAAGTACAAGCTATTAAATTGGCTCGGATCAGAAATTCAAGAGGTATGCTGGAAATGTTGAGTGAACCTGCTGAAGAATTCAAGCTACTCGATCCAGATGAGGGCGTTCCTGAAATCATGAAGGAGTCCGTAGATCAGTTGTTCAAGGTTTCAGAAAGAACTGTTCAGACCTTCTTAGAGATCGCCTTATACAAATACCGTAAGGCTAGAGTAGAACCTGGTACTGCCGTTGGTGCTATTGGTGCGCAATCTATTGGTGAGCCTGGTACCCAAATGACATTGAAGACTTTCCATTTTGCTGGTGTTGCTTCTATGAATGTTACATTAGGTGTTCCGCGTATTAAAGAAATTATTAATGCTTCCAAGGTCATTTCCACTCCAATTATTAATGCGGTGTTAGTTAATGAAAATGACGAGAGAGCGGCCAGAGTTGTTAAAGGTAGGATAGAAAAGACGTTGTTGTCTGATGTTGCATACTACATTCAAGACGTTTATAAAGATAACATGTCGTTTCTCGAAATACGTATTGATTTAGGCACGATCGAGAAGCTGCAACTAGAATTAACAATCGAAGAAATCGCTGTTGCCATTACGAGAGCTCCAAAGCTAAAGATTCATGCCTCTGACATCAGTATTATTGGTTCAGATAGAATCGCTGTAAATGTCTTCCCAGAGGGTTACAAGGCTAAGTCCATCTCTACATCGGCCAAAGAACCATTAGAAAACGATGTATTCTATAGAATGCAACACCTACGTCGTAACTTACCACAGATTGTCGTTAAAGGTCTATCTGACATTTCAAGAGCTGTTATTAATATCAAAGATGATGGTAAGAGAGAGCTGTTGGTTGAAGGTTACGGTTTAAGAGATGTCATGTGTACAGACGGTGTGATTGGCTCAAAGACAGTTACAAACCACGTTTTGGAAGTCAATTCTGTATTAGGTATTGAGGCTGCTAGATCCAGTATTGTTGGTGAAATTGACTACACCATGAGTAATCACGGTATGAGTGTTGATCCTCGTCACATTCAACTATTGGGTGATGTTATGACTTACAAGGGTGAAGTTCTCGGTATTACCAGATTCGGTTTAAGTAAGATGAGAGATTCTGTCTTACAACTGGCCTCTTTCGAAAAGACAACAGACCATCTATTCGATGCTGCTTTCTATATGAAGCATGATGCCGTTGAAGGTGTTTCTGAATGTATTATTTTGGGTCAAACCATGTCCATCGGTACTGGTTCGTTCAAGGTTGTTAAGGGTACCGACGTGTCGGTAGAGGAATTGAAGCCTAAACCAACTTTGTTCGAAAGTCTGTCTGATGAAACAATCTTAAAGCAAATATGAATGGTGAAACTATTGTAATCAATTGGGAACGTCACCAAAAGGGTGAAATGCATAAGGTATAAGGGGTTATGTTATAATGTATATTAATGTTGATCTGCGACGTATTGTATTTTAGAAGATATGTCTAATTGTCATAGATCCATTTTTCAGTTCGCAGTTCCTCTAGTACTTAAATAGACATATTATATATCATAGGTATGATAAATAATACTTGAAAATAAAAATTGTATAAAATTCTGTTGGATATAGTAGTCTATATCCAAATTGTATTACACTTTAACGTTAAGCTGTAAAAAATAAAAATAAGAAAGCCCTATAGGGGGCTCGAACCCCTAACCTTGAGATTAAGAGTCTCACGCGCTACCGATTGCGCCAACAAGGCAACTTTCTTGTTTTTTGAGGTATTTTTTGTGAACTAAGTTAAATATATTTTTATAATTTTTAAGGTATGGAATTTGGACTGAGATTGTTCATGTTGTGCTGAGGTAAGGTTTTGATCGTTCCTACAGGTCTGTGATGTAATAATATAATTGGCAAAGGGTTGTTTGACCCTTATGTCAAATTTGAAATCTTGACATTGTCAAAGATGTGAATGCAATCTATAAGGATTAATCAGCATACACATCGGGTATATATCGGAGTCATACTTACACAGTTTACTGTGGAAGTGATGATCTAGAATTCTATCGGATGACTAACATATAGGTGTAATCATACATTACATAACAGCCCAATGGAATTCAAGAATGATAACGTTGCGACGATATCGGAGATAGGTGTGCAAGGATTCAATAATGACTCAGACTCATATCCAAACGTATAAATATGGGGACAATTTCCCATCAATTTGTCGAACTAATTTATTTAATTAATTTACTCTCTTTATTATATCTTATATAATTTTATAATCTTTTATATATTTTTTATACTAAAGAAACCAGAGAACTATATCTAAAAAATAGTATTATCAAATTTTACTTTTTAAT
>PPOD03000189.1:0-42721 GCA_003708425.3 Jamesozyma rosinii
CCTTCTTGTCATCATCCCGTGACATGTACATGCACTATAAGAAGGTTACATTGCTTAAAATTAAAGCGGGTGATACTATTCATGTTCCTGTACCACGTGATGTCCATTAGAACGTCAAAACAATACATAATTGTATTGATTTGGCTATTAGACTATCATAGAAATGATGAGAATAACAATACATTAAAAGTTTTCTAATACGGCTCATTCTGCTAACAATATATATTTAAATGTCATTAAACCTTATTTTTGTTATCACTATTGGAATATGAAACATAAATAAGAATCAACTTCCTATGTTTCATATATCGACACTTGAAAAGTACATCATTTTGTGACACGTCACGAAGCGAGATCTCGACGCTGAATTAGTAGATAAAAAATATGAGAATTTTAATATATGTAGTTATTATATACAACTTATAAGAGAACGATCCAAATATTTATTAAAAAAGGAACGCACTAACTTCAAACCCATAATATAAATAATGTCAGAAACTACAAATTTCCAGCAATCACTATTCGAAACGATCCTCATTTTTAAAACATCATTATATCCGATATTGGAATTTTAATTAGAAAACACGTTGTTGAGATGAAATTTGTACCATATTTGCAGAAAAGATCCATATATTATAATAGAAATGAGTGGTAGCTGTTCAATTACAAACTGAGAATCAAAAAATAATGTGATACCCGCGGGGTTCGAACCCGCGCCTCCGAAGAGACCAGGACCTTAACCTGACGCCTTAGACCACTCGGCCAGAGTACCAATCGCTTACATTCCCCTATTTTTGCTGCTTTGCCAAATTCAAATTTAGTTTTCAAATTTTAAAGTGAAATTTAAGGCAGTTAGAAGGGTTGCAAGTATCCAATTGCAGGATAATTCCATTGAAGTTAACCATTATGATATATTGGGTGAGGTACTAAGACTGTGCAGCTCTCAATTGGATCAGAACCGTGAATAATTAATGTACATTCGAATTATATGCGAATGCTCTCCAGTTTCAAACGATGAAACTTAAATAAGGATTATTTTGGATGACACCATATACTAGTATGACCGTGCATCCTCTCAATGTGATTAAAGTCCCCCATTATGCCATTTATTTGCAGTAATCGGATTACTACTTATGGCAATATAAGTTGCGGTAGAGAACTGCAAATTTCTCAATTAAAATCCTTACACATATAAACAGTCCCAATATCAATGCTCAGAGTATCAGACACTTTCCCACTACCCCTAAACATGCACCAGCTCCGGATTCCCTTTATATATTTTACCATTTCCTAAAATTACCCGGCTCTTATCAACGTATTTTTTTAATTTTTTTGGTTGTAAGAAGAACAAAATCCAGTTGCAAACCACCGAGATAGCAGAGAAAGGGCCTCACCGTCAATCAGCTTATGCAGCCATTGAAAAATTTAATGTATTTAATCATTGGCTGATTACTTAATGTACATTGGGCATAAACATATTACATTCGATTGGTTCTCTGCTGAAAGCACAAAAGTACGATACGACACAAGATGAAGCTTACCGTCAGCATAATCGCATTTCTATTCCAAGCTATCTTTGTTGCTGCTACCACATCGTATGCATCAATCAGACTAGGCAAAGTAGACAACAGCGACTCTACAGCAGTGGACATAATAGATGCTGCCACTGCCAAGCAGCCATTAGTAATGTTTCAATTCGAAAAGTTTAAACTCCTAGATGCTCTGTCTAAGGGCTCCAGCGAATTCACATATTTGACCAAATTTTTTGATTCAATTATCACTGATGAGTTCCCTAATGATCCAAAATTATCCGTTCCAAAGGATTCAAAGGATGATGTACTATCGTTCAACATCAAAGATATACCTGAAAACACTTCTGAGCTATTATATGATTCTACGCTCGAAAACAAGCGTATCGTGTGGTTCAACCTAAAGTCAAAGAACTACGACTTACACCAACTAGATGAATTCCTAGAATCGTCTATTGTCTATTTAGAAGAATATCTGAATATGAAGATTAACGTCTTAATCAACACCCAAGATACCATCACATTGGAAGATTATGACAAATCGCAGAAATCAGGCGAGTCAGATGGAAATAAGCCTGATCAACCTAAGGAAACAGATGAAACTGAAAAACCAAAAAATCCTGATAATGAGGATGAAGATGATGATTCCCTAAGTAAAATCTGGACTGAAGGTTTATTGATGTGCTTACTAGTATCTGCCATCTTAGTCGGAATCTTAATCATTGCAATCACATGGCTGGCAAGCTTGGATATTAGTTATGGTGCTTTAGAAAAGTCAACTAACCCATTAAAGAAGAACCAATAGGTGCTTTGCTTACATACGTTAGTTACACAATTTCATACCATTTATATAATATAAAACATAAGCAATTTATAAACAATACCTTTACAAGTACACGACCTAACAATAATTTCCTTATAATAAACAACATATGAATTGATATATATATATATATATAAACACCGGCTAGCTTTAACTTAGCCATGGACTCATAGCAACATAACCGCTAAACATTGTATCTATTCTCTTTTCTTTTCTAATTTTTCGTCGTAATTGGTGGTATCTTCACTGAATGCAACAATGACATAACCAATTAAGACAACGTTAGCCATGGCTGCTGCAACACCACCACTGATTATATTGTTGGAGGTATACTGCTGGACTAGAAAGAACGATATCAATGGCAAGGCTATCATAGCAACGGTAAATCCCATTAATTTTTGAATTACTGAACGTGGTACATCTACAGCCATATTGTATATACCTTGTTATTAACTGATTGATCTATTATATTTCTTAGGTTCTTGACTATGCCTGGAATAAGATAAGTTCATCATTTAGCTGGTTCGAATCCATTAAATATGCTGCTGCAATTATGAAATTCAAAATTATAATTACATCGAAAAAAAATATAATGTTATGAAAAATATTCAAAAAAGAGCAAGATATAGTCTAAATATGGAATAACCCTACAAGGCATCCATCAAGAGAGGAAGCTACAACCAATATATCACTTTATCGAATTGCCTTCTATTAACACTAATATACAAAAATGGTTCAACAATTAAGCTTGTTCGGCTCAATCGATGATAACTCATACGACCTGTTCATCTCAACTATGACTATCCTCTCAGGCAATCCACCCATCATATTCGCTAATATATCTACGTCATGGAAGCCAAATCCGTCATATGATATAGAGGGTGTGAATTCAAAGAACCAACTGGTAGAACAAACCAGAATAAAAGCGTCAAGGGAATTGCCATTGACTCTTTTTAAAGATTTAGTATCAAATGGCAAAGATCATATGGACTACACACTACTAAAAAAACTAGAGAATGATACTATACCAATCAATTCCAATCAAGTAAAGGAGATGGTGTATGGTTCAGATACTTCAACAATCAAAAAAGATGAAGATGCAATGGAAATTGATACTGCGGGAACGAGCATATGCAATGATAAAAGTGATATCTCCCCTTGGTGTGTAAGCATATCGGATATACCAGCAGCCGGTAGTAATCGAAAGGTATCGATGCAAACCATAAATGAATCAATAATCTTAGATATGGCAGGGAATGATTCCACACTAAACAGATTTATGATGGAGTTAGGCTATGTGTTCGAATTCCAATATGTTACAGTTGGTGTAAAGTTTAATTTAAAGCACAATCTGATATTAGAATTACAAAAAATCTGGAACATAAAAGAGGACGGTACATTACAAGTTACTAAAGGGGGATATCTTATTAAAACATATGTCAATGTTGGAAAAGCGACTGATATAAATAGAATCAATTTCACAGAATCAATACTGCTAAATCTACAAAAAGAGTTAAGCGATTACGTTGATCTCACAGTGCCTGACCGTAAAGCTATGGATTCCAGAATGGGTTACGGAAATGAGCATATATGAAATCTTGCATTGCTTATACATATGTAATTTTTTAGTTTGAATTCTTTTTAAATTATAGTATACAGTAACTATTATTCTCGAGAACAATAGTATATCAGAAGATGGCAAATATACAGAAACTTATATCTATACACATACAAATACGACAGAGTCGTGTTCATAACCCACGATCATCTGCTAAGCTCCTTATTTCTTCTCCAACTTTTCCAGCTTACTTTGTTTCTTGGAAATCTGCTTCTTCTTCTTCTTTAAGTTTTCAATTCTTTCATCCTTCTTTTGATTAGAATATGTCATCTTCTTGTATAATTTACGTTGCTTATTGCTCATCATAATCATCTTCAGCTTCTTTTCTTCTTCTTCTTCTGTTTCTGTCATCTTTCTCTTTTTAGATTTCTTCGAAGATTTATCTTCAATAGTATCCTTGACGTCGCTATAAGCAACACCCTTGGCTTCTAATTCAAGTTCCTTTTGAGTAGCCAATTCTTCATCAACTTCTTCTTCGTCTTCTTCATCGACCTCAGCATCTTCATCTTCATCAGATCCAGATTCAGACTCAGATTCCTCGTCATCGCTACCTTCCTTTGCTTCACCATCAGCCTCTGGATCATATCCACCAGCGTCACCCCATGGACTTAGATGTGGTGGTAAAGTCTCACCAGGTAAGTATTTGTTTGCTGGAGCTAACTCAGTTTTATTGATGGAATCAAAGATCCATTGTGGTTGGACGTATGTTCTACCAGCAACCTTGTTCTTTAATACAGGTCTGTCAACAATTTGATGTGTGATCTTAGATAGATCAATGCTGTCCTTTGAATCTAGTTGATCTAGAGCAACTTCACAAATACATGACCCACCTGATGATAGAATTAAAAATTCGACGATATCTGTTGGAACTTCTCTACCAATGAAGAAAACAAAGTTTTCAAACAAAGTAGCAACTGGAGAATCAAATTGACTTGGTTGAACTAATAGATCACCCTTGTTTTTGTTGTTATCTTCGAAAGTGTCTAATTCTACTTCCTCGACATTTTCTTCTTCAACTTCTTCTTCTACATCATCGTTGTTAACATCAGCAGTTAAAGCAGATTTTAGTGCAGATGTGTCCAACTCAGTGACTTCATCATTTGATGAGACCTTTGGTTGAGCTAGTAAGTTTTCTTCCTTTTGAGATTCTAGAATGTATGAAGATAGACCACTTATTATCTTGTCTTTTGCGCTATCTATTTTTGGAGGATAGATCAAGCCACTGTCTGTGTACATCTTGTACAACACGAAGTGCAATAGAGTAGAATAGAATTCTAGGAAAGTCAACATAATTCTGAAATCAATATCAGATGGAATGTTTTCTGGGAACTTGTATGGCACTAACCATCTGACTTCTTCACCCTTAACAGTAGCTTGGTAGTAAACACCCTTAATAGAGACGAACACCTTTCTAACTAAACGTTCCTTGGCAACATAAGCTAACCACTGGTTACACAGAGTTTGAGCTTCCTTAGTTACCTTTGCTGAAATTTGATTTGTTGCAGGTAAGTTTGCAAACAGGAACAACATATTCAATGCATCATCGATATCTCTCAAGGCATCTGGGAAACTTGGATAACGTTCTTTGATGATAAGATCCAACTTATATGTGCTTCTGTTTTCTTCTAATCTCTTTGCTGAGGAGACTTCACCTCTACCTAGAGCCTTTGTCAATTTCTTGGCAAAGGTCTTGTGCTCTCTGAACTTAGCAAGAACAGGTTCGTGCATCAAATATTGAATATCCTTAGAGAAATAGAATGTGGTTGGTGCGGTAGAACCTTTGTTGGCCTTTCTCTTACTACGAGGTTCTCTTGGGTAGATACCCTTGAAGATACATAGCCTTCTGAAATCAGCTAAGGAAACCTGCAGTTTTCTGACAGCTTGGGATCTGGTAATGAAATTCTTAGCGTTACCTCTGGTATTCTTCTTCTTAATTCTCATGCTGAAATGGGTATAATACTTGATTGGTATGCTCCTATATGCTCTAAATCAAAAACACTTACTCAAACAGTAAAAAAACATGTATAATACAAGAGTATAGTAACGTTAAATATTATATATCCTCACTGAAAAATTTATCTCATCGGCATCGCTAAAATTTTTTCAGAGACAAAAAATTTTCAGAATCAATTACCCGGGTATACATTAGTTGTCGCACCACACGACAGAATCTGACGTTATTGATCTATTAAGGAACAGAGAGATATAGAGGTGACTTAGAGAATAGCTGCTGTTGTACAGATATGAAGGCCATAAGACCGTATACACATATATATCATGCTTAGATTAGCTAGTAGAGGTTGTATAACAGGGAGGAATTTGTACGTCAGAAATGCCTGCATGTATTCTACATCCAAAGCGTCGATAGGAAAAGAATTCACATCCATGCAGCAGGTTAATGAATATCTGAAAACCCAGACTTGGTCGATAGACGAATATTTAGGGATACGTGAGCCTGTTGATATTAAGCTCCTACCAAGAGAGACTATTTGCAAGCTATTGAAATTATCAGGGTTACCTATTGAGGGAGCTAATATAGAAGATATTCAACAGAGACTAGGGCAGCAATTGAAGTTTATCAAGAAGTTACAAGATATCAAAGTAGAAAGTGAACATGTCGATACAAGGTTTGCCAAATTAAGTCCCCGAGCAACAGAGCCTTTAACATATGACAATCTAATGGATACAATCGAGGAACAGGGCTGCCACAGACATCAGGATGAAGAGAGTGGCTCTTGGGGAGCAGCTGCAGGAGCAACGCTCAGCCACAATGGATACTTTGTGGTCTCGAAAGATACCAAAAAGGAGTAAAATACCTTTAACATCATGTACTATTCAATTTGAATTCATATTCTTTTCTTCATGTATATACTATTTACATATCCGTGGTCATCCAGGTCGATATGATCAAGGATATATCCAAATCAGGTTCCATTACCATCTAGATATCTTCTCCAATCTTCTTTGTCTTCTTTTTTCAACCTCTTTACTGATAATCCAACCATACAAAACACCGATTAACGAACCGCCCAAATGTGCAGCATAATCAAATGATCCCCACCTCAATGCACATCCAGCTGCATTCCAGGCGACAGATGCCAAAAAGGCTACCCATGCACCACCAGGTACTGGAAATACAAACAGTAGAATTTGTGCCTTTGGGATCAGGTAAGAAAAACAACCCAATACACCAAAGAGTGCACCACTGGCACCTAAACTAGCCCCCATCATTGGCAGTCTTGCTAACATTGGATACCATAACGAGAATAATGAACCAGCAATGGCACTATTCATGTATAAAGAGAAAAAGTTCGAAGTTCCCAGCATCGACGAGAGACTGGTTCCAAACGACCACAGGGCCAACATATTCATACCCAGATGCCAAAATTCTTGGTGTGAAAAGGCACTTCCTATAATAGACCACCTACTGTTTATACTTCCTTTCTGCAACAATGCATATTTCTGTAAGAATCCCCAGCACCTAGGGATTTTCCATAGACCAAAGACACCAATATTAATAGCCAATAATGTGTAAACAAAATCTTTTGGGTGACTCTTATAGTATGTAAAACCTGGTACGTAATCAAACAAATATTGAGAACCGAAGTAGATACCCACCATTGCTGATAGACCAATTGCTGTAACAGCACCTAAAGAATTGCCATTATTACGTCCACTCTGTTGGTATGCCTGAAACCGATTCAGACGTTGGTACCTGTCTGAAGGATCCGACTCAAAACCACTGCTCCACCTTGATTTCTGAATCCGAGTTTCGAAGAATGATCTTTTTATAATTTTTGATGAAGACATACGATTCACATTGATGTGGAAGTTTCTTGAGAATAAACCCGGACGACTCATCATATACATAGGTGATTGTATATTCAACCCATTGATGCATACATTCCTCGAGATAGCATTACTATTACGCAGCAATGTCACACTTTGTCTTATCCCTAACATCTCTATTATTTGCTATCTACTATTAACAATATCTACTTGTATTGTAAGTTTGAATTCTCATCCAACTGTGTTCTTATGAACTATCACTCGTTTATACACTAATTCTTTCAGTTCTGCATACTATTTCTGGAACATTCGGCCCCACACTATGAATCGCGTTTATTACCCGACTACGACAACGCAAACACCTGGCATGCTGAAACAGCAACTATACCCGCGAACTGCCAACACTATTGGATGGTTCTAGTTTAAAAATGGTGTACATGCATATTGAGAAGATTATTTAAATGTATAAAGTAAATATCCACGGACATAATCATCATGCTTCAAATTCAATCAAGTCCTGTTGCTTTTCAGTAGGGGTAGGTGATAATGGTACCACATGCCTTTCTTGTCTGGCTTCGTGATCATTGGTGTCATCCATATCTAGCCACGAGCTTTGTAATAGTTCCTCATGCTCCTCTATATGCTCAGATGTGAAATCATCAATATCGTCAAACTTAGCAGCGCTAGAATTGATTGTAGGCGATATGCTATTATGGATACTATCGGCAGTATGCTCACCGTTACTTTCGTTAGAGGCAATACTGTTCTTAGTAGCCACTGAATCAACACGACGACGGACCTGTTCTGCAACTCTTCTACCATCGGCGATAATTCCATCAAACATACTTTTCAGGACTTTATTATTACCATTGTTAACACTGCCTTGGTCAACATGGATAGAAGATCTCAAAATCTGTGCAAAGAACAGTTCATATGTTTCGTCTGCCAAAACAATCATCCTGAATGTAGCTAAATCAATAACTGTAGGATGTGTTGGATCCAATGCGGCATTCGCCATCATTGATTCAAACTTCTTCTTCTTTGATGCTTTGGATTCTGATGTTGTATTACCATCGTCCTCATCGTCTGACAAATCTATCAGGTTCACCTCTTCTGCTAATTCTAGTGGCTTTGCATATTCAAAGCATCTCTGCAAGAAGTTGCTAGCAGCCTTTAAGTAACGCTCAGATTGTTCCGCTTTGTACTTGTCCTCATCTATAGTGACACCCGTTGGTAATTCAATTTGACTGATTGATTGCTTCGTAGACCCACTTTCTTTGACGATTTCTTCAGCAATATCATCTTCAATTGATTTCTTTGTTAGTGCATCTACATACCTACCGGTTTTCCATGGTGTAGTCAACAACAGCAAACCTTCAGACATCCGAAGAACTTCTTCCCGATGTAGTTCACCATCGTTATCAGAATCGTACAACGAGAAGAAATAGTTCAGTGACTCTAATAAATCAGGTGTCGTCAATCTGTCGAGACCCATGACTACATCATTCAATGTTAACTCACCCAGTTTGGCTGAGTCCCAGTTGTTGAATAACAGCTTTAAGAAATCTTGTTTCTGTTTCTGATAAACTGGATCTGAATCACTTGGGCTTGGTTTGCACCAATCACAAAATTTACTCAAGAACTGAACAAAGACATCGAAATTCATATTGGATGAACCTGTTCCCATGCTGATTTTATGTGTTTCTACACTTTGATAAAACACATCGTAAATATTGGACAATTCTGCCTCCTTAAGATTAAAGGTTTTTGGCATATGACGCAGCTGCGTTTTCTTCACAAAAGTCTCGATATTTTGGAAAATTGTCTTTTTGTATATATTTCTTTCTTTAGTAATCATTTCATCGGTGATAATACTAAATTCTTTAAATGCAGTTACCAATAACTCCTGAAATTTGGTAATGGATCTATATTTGATATCTGGAGAGTCAGGATGCGCACTTTGGTCTAATGTCTGGAAATAATTCTTGATGATTGCAATAAACATACCGTCGTCATCTGCATGCAGGATATCATCGCCATTGATTTTCAGGACTGCCAACGCAACTTGGAACAGTGTCTTTGGTCCATTCATGAAGAATATATCCATTATTCTTACAGCGTACTCCAAGGGCATGGATGTGTAAAATAATGATAAAAACCATGGCAAGGATACAACAGACAATTGGATATCATGTTCCACAATATAATCGTTCATTATTGGCATTCTTTCGCTCACAAATGCCTCAAAGACTCGCTGATCTAATAATGTTCCATACATCGTTTTTGAATAATATCCCGGCGCATATAGATCACATAAGTTCGAGAGGCACCAAAATGCCTGCTCTTCACTCATATAGATCAGTAAGGCAGCACAGACTATATTCATTGCTTGACAATATCCTACATCTGGATTCTTCCATGAGTATGCTGTCAGGACATTTCTTAATCTTTGGATACCATCCTCGGTTTGATATGCTGAATATTCAGGGAGCGATCTTTTCAGGTCCTTTTCAATTTCATCAACAGCTTGGGAAGTCCTCCCCTGGTTTGTGTTCAGTATCCTTTGATATTCAGTTGGATTTGAATTCCGCAGGTACATTGATCCTGAACACAACTCCCAAATCTCGCCTCTCATTCTACTTGGCACACCAATTCTTACTAGTTTCTGGAAGGTGTGGTTTTGGATGATGGCCAGATTTTCACCATTCTCCTTGAAATACTCGAACCATAGTCTTAACTTGGCCTTTTCTTTGGCAATATTTGGCTTTCCTGGATATTTAAAATGCTGTCCTAGCCCTGCTCTTGGAGCGGTGATACTTTTCTTTCTGAGTATATTTTTAGAAATCAAAAACTCAGAGTAGCAGGTATCGAGGAATTCTGGCAGACGCTTAGCGTTTGGTATATTTGCTCTTAGCATCTTCTTTAGTACATCACAGAACTGCTCAGACTGGTTACGGAGTCCTATAAATTGAATCATCAGCTGTGTTTCCGAATACAGTGTAACGAGGAGGGCGAATGCATACGAAGCTGAGGGAGATCTCTCGACTCTCTTGATGGTAGAAATGTTAAGCTTCATGATGCATGAAGATTGATCGAAGGAGTCTCTGAAGATAAGGAAATGGGGAGTTAAGAAGAGTTTCCCTGAGTAGACATATGTTATCGGTTGGCCATTAGCGTCGAGCTTCTGTTGTTGCTTATGCTTGGTACCATACGGTGTGGTAAACGTTATATCGGCATTCGTATCATCCAGTATTGTCTCTTCTGAGGGTAGTTTATACTCAATTCTAAACTTCTCATCCCTGGTCATGGTTGGAACAAAACTCTCGGTGATCTTGTCCAAGGCCTTCTGACGAAGAGAAGTAAAGAAGGACATCGTGTCTTAATGCTATTCTGATGCTATAGTTTCTTAAGTGTATTGTATATGTCTTATCACTTTGTCACAATGAATAAGCAAAACCTTCTTAACACAATTCAATATATGCAATCTTCTTGCATGTTTCTAACCAGGCAACGTGGACTGTACCGAGACTGCACTGAATCTGCTTGCTGGGTTTACCGATCACCATCCCATTTTTCCTTCCACCGGATTCAACAGATGCAAGGGTATCTGCCTGGTTTCCTCTTTTGTTGCGCGTTGTGACTCCGCAACAATTTCGGTTTTACCGTCTGGGATGCAGATGAGTGGATGGGTTGGGTATACAAAGGTGTATATATATGCTTACGTAGGGGGGTCTATGGGAATGTTGTGTCTGAGAGCATCGGCCAAGATGTGTTCCATCAGCTGTGTCATGGATTCATAGTCATGGATCGGGTGTGCACACGTGTATATTATGCGAAGCGTGGACAGGTAGTGTGTCTTAAACAACTGATCGAATGAGCCTAGATCAATCCCATTAAGCCATCCATGAGCCAGAGGGTAGAAGAAAGTACTTGCATGCTTTCTGAAATGGTTCTTATGTTCGGGCTCTTGCTTATTCTTTTCTAGTTTCTTCGATTTCCACACGGTAATTCCGTCCTGTACAGCATCTCGATCCTCTATCATCCCAGTTTTGTTTTCGATAGTCTTGCCTTCGTTAGTCTTGTCCCATGGTAGTTTAGTTGTTGGAAAATCATACTGTGGCTTTACAATGCTAGTATCTTCAAACCCACGCAGTTCTCTAGCTGACAGTCCTAAACTCGATAAGATAGACATTCTCTGTTGCAACGACAACTCAGAATTAAATAATATTTGTAACAGAGACTTCACTTCGTTCGGAGCACTTACAACCACACTAACTAGTGCATTTATCCTCCATTGTTCAAAGTTGTTTTCATCAAAGTTATTGTTCAAAGAGCTTATACTGGAGAACAATTGTCCAGCATAATACCCGACTTCCAATGGGAAATACTTCTTTTGTCTCACAAGCTGCACTGTGCGCTTCAATAACCTTACAATACTGCCTTGACCTTTCTTATTATCACTAACATACTGCTCTACAAGGTCTTTAATAAACACAATACTTTTTATTCCATCATGCTCATCATCAGAATCCTCATTATCACTGTCATCTTCATCTTGGAACGACAGGCTGCCTACAGTCTTGGAAATGGCAGCAACAGTGCTCTGATCATTCTGTAGTTTTAGTACATCATGCAAAGAATGAAAATCAATATCTTGCACTATTATATTATCCAAGTCCAACTCAGGCACATTAATTACAAAGTCACTCTCATATTTTAAACCATTACCAACAACAAGCTTTGCGATAAACATCGTTCTTTCTCTCAACAAATGGTCACGATGGCTCAATCTCTTAGTCACAGCGTCCAAAAACTTGCCATCATTCATTATTTTGCTTATCTGTGTACCAGTAAATAGCCACCTCAATGAAATAGTAAACAACTGGCATACATTTTCATCTATCGTTTCATCACATTCAGAAAACTTTCGCAACAGGAATTCACAAAGGTTCTCAGATTTACTGTTTGGCAGTAGTCTAATCATTATTTCTTGTAAATCCAAGGAGTTTAAACTCAACACCATGTTTTCTTCAAAACATTCACTGTATGAGACCACCTCCAAAATAATCCCGATGTTCCTAAAATTTTCCTTGCAGATACGTGATTCCAAATAGGGTATCAAGAATTTATTAACTATCCGTTGCTTGTCTAAACTTGTCGAACCATTTAATATTTCAACGAATTTAGCAAAATAAAATTCATCAGTAAGGAACAATTCATCAAGCAGCTTATCGACTGCATACACTGGATGCAATGAAAAAAGTGTCACTAAAAGTTCGCCTAGATACTTTGAATTCTTCAATGGCTCATCAGTCTCACCAATATAAGCCCATTGATTCTTCATTATATCCAAGTATTCTAGAATGTTGATCTCTGAGGATATCAGGTTGAACAACTTACTACCAAAAAAAGTGGCCTTAATAATGTTTCTTTCGACCCTGGAATTCGAAGATTCGGAGATATAACTGTATAAACACGATCTCTCAGATACTAATGCATCCTTTAGAAATAGTTTGAAAATTGTCCCTGACTGTTTGCTATCAGCGGGCAAATTTAACGAGAAATTAATTATCTGGGTAATAAACGTATACGATCGCAACATCAATTTGAATAATAACATCAGAGTCTCTTTAGGTAGTGAAATGTATATAGGAATAACATTTTGTATTATAGCCATTATGGCGTCGAGAGATGGAGTGTCATTGCTTTGATTTAATTCCTCAATAACTTTATGGATAATTTTCCCATCAGGCTGGTTTTTCAACACGTCCAACCGTATATCTCCCATTGGGTTTATATATATACGTGTATGTGTTATCTGATAAGTGGAGGTGTAATATGCCAAAGCAGTGCCCTTCGATACGTATCGTTTCTTTTCAATGACCGTTGTTCATCAATATATAATCGATGTTGAAAATATTCATTACCCGGAATAGAACATTGACGTGAAATCAAAACAAATACAACTTGTGTATATCGTTGCTAGCAGAGTACATACACATTGGTAAGTTGATGACTGTTCTCTAAAGAGGTATTATATCCAACTAAATTAAACCATATCGCGTAGATCCAGCCTATAGGATCAGCACATTGCATTACCAGGAAGACCTCTCTTTGAAGGCATGGACGAAAGGATACCAAAAGCGGAAGAGCCATTGACTGAAGTCAGTTTAAACACTCCCATTGCCAAAAATATACTACCCATAGAGACTCTTACAAAGACTTCAATACATCACAAGGAACGAATACACAATGCTAACCTTCCAGGAGAAGGTAAAGTTTATACTGGGGATCCTGATAAAAATTTAAAAGAGATCACTGATTTTTTGAAACTAGAGAAATATGAAACAATCAACATAGATTTGGTACATCAATGCCTGAGAAACCTCTATGAGACCTTTATATGGAACCATTCCTTACAGCAGATATCTGCACTTGCGAAGCAGCACCTGATGATTATAGCGAAACATCTAAATGCAAACCACGTCAAGGCTGCGGCAAAGGAAATAATATCGTTATTCAATTCCACTAATATATTTAAGGCACGTAATTTAGATGATATATTATTAGCAGATCGAACAATCTGTAATTCCTCATACCTCTCCACATTAAAGATCTTAACGATGCAAGTAATAATAAAGACCAAACTTCATGCCACATACGAAACATCTTTAGTGCAACTATTTTCATACGATGCCCGCTATTTATTGTGTGATCCAAAACTAAAAATACACATAATCATCAAACTGCTTCTAAACTGTTTCACCATACTACCGAAATTGAAAGTACTATTTGGTCTGAAGTTCTTGCAATACTTGAACCAGTTCAATCTGAAATTCGAAGCATACATTAAAAATATCGATCGTCGCACGTTTGCCAAACAACTTATTGTCTATTCGAGCAAAAGTGCTGACTCCATGCAATATCTGAATTCCTTCTACTTAGAGTATTCCAAGTTTAATAATAACTTTGACAAACTAATGATAGACGATCTAACTGCCAAGCATAAAACGACAGGAGTGCAGTTAAATACACCCAATGATATAATAGAGTTATCCAAAACACCGAATGATAAGAGTTCCTTATATTGCCTGTCAATACTAGAAATGGATGATTTTGTAACTCTTGGGGATCTTTTACTAGACCAGCAAAATATAGTACCGTTGGAGAAGTTCAGGACATTGAGCTTTATATGGAAGACAATTAGATCAGAAAATTATAATATCAACAAGAGACAAATGCATTTGTTTGATAAATCTTTAATATTCATTAATGCAAACTTAAGGACCTTTTCGGATATATCACATGAGGTTTTCCAACTATTAGAATACCTATCAGCATATTGTCTACAGAACCAAGAATATAAGAGAGTTTCCAATCTAATAAGTGTAGTATTCAATGGCTCAGTTCTTTACAAAAGTGACGCGTACTTAGATTTCGCAACTAAAATTGAACTAACAAATTTTATAATAGAGGAGAACAAAGATGCAAGAAGTACAACAAAACTTATTCAAAAAATAGAGAAATTTATTCAAAGTACCTCGAATATCAAATGTGGCATGAAGATCTTTTCCGAATTTTTTAGCATATTTATCATTTCAGATATGAAGATATTTTCTGAGGTTCTAAATTTTTGCCAAAGGACTTCTGTCCGAATTCTGAAGTATCTTAAAGTACAAGAGTTTGTGAAATTTCCATATTGTTCCGAAGTGATGCTCTCCATTCTATACAGTACATCTACTATCGACAATATTCCTGTTCAAGATTTGTCGACTGTAGCAACCATGCTGTATTCCAGCTTGGCAGGCGATTTTTCTACAGCAACTTCAAAATATAATAACGAATTACCCAAGTACCACTTCCTCTATCAGCACGAGGTATTAATTAAAACAGTATATTACTTCAACATCGAAATGAGCAAGCATTTAACTTCAAATCTAGCACAGATTGCTGACACATATATTCAAAAATGGATTAAACGATTAACACATACAGAGGAAAAAATATCCTCATTTGAGATAGAGTTTTCTAAATTGTTAATGCAATATTTAGATTTCAACAATTTTCATAAAATTGTTATTAACCTAACTCGGAATATACAATTACACAAGAAATATTTTGAGCCTGTTTTACTATTGTCTGAGAAGTGGCTACTAGAAGCATGTATCAATTTGCAAATGATCGAGCAGGTATCGACAATCCAAGATAAATTTTCAAAAGTTCAACCTTCGTTGGACTCTATGAGCATTGAGAATTTACTGACTCTTTCAGAAATAATAGCAAGTTTACAACTATGGCGCAATGACAGTTCATCATTCCAATCATTCTTTATCGAGGATCTATCTAAGACGAGGAATGAAATGTTTGATATTAATAATAATACGAAAATGCCCAGCTCTCTATATGTCAAAATTTTACTGTTCAATATTCAATTGTTCAATATATCCTCTAAGCATCATATTCATGAAGATAATATCGTAAACGCTGTAATAGAAGCTAAACGTGCATTAAAATTAGCAACCTCCTTGATCAAAAATCAACAGAAATTATCACAATCATCCAGACTAACACTTATCAAATCCCTGACAATATCGTATATTAATCTACTAGAAATATATATACGAATTGGTGTGTCAAAAGAGAGTGAGTTCTACTCAAAAGAACTTTCAAAGACCATATGCGATCTTAGTGAACCATGCATGGTCTATAAGGCCTTACATTTTCTCCACGAGTTTTATACGATTACAGAACAAGACCCTGTTAGAAACATTACCTTATTGAAAGCGAATAAAACATTTTCCTACATTGACGGTGAACATGATATTCAAAGTTTGGCATTGTTTCTATCCAGCAATAATGAACTTGAAAAGATCGACAAATCAATGAGCTTATTTTTCAGCCAAGATATTAGCAAGTCATTTTTTCCACAGTACTGGAAATTGAAATTAGGGCATGTTTTAGAAGATTCACAATGCTTAGCAAAATACAAGTTCATGAACTCCATTAACTATGCTGATAAAACATATAAGCATGTACTGAGCCAGCTAGAGATGGATCCCTTTTTTAAAGGACTGTTTGAATCCAGTCTTGGCATTCCATCAAGTTATAACAGCTGCCAACAAAACCAACAACCACAATTTCCTAACCATAGTATTAACAATAGCATCCTGCGCTTAACTGACTCTCCTAGATCATCAAATATGACACCAAAATCAAAACATATGAGACAAAAATTTGACAGGTTGGCAGCCATCAGTAATCTAACAAGGATGATACAAGTATTGGAGAAATTAGATATAAGTAAGCTGAAACAACATGAAGTATTGAAGATTTCCTCTCTATATTCAATTGGCTCAGTAATGTTATCCAATATCAGTAGAGATTCCAAGGATGATTTACTGCAGAACTTCTACTTATCAGACTTTGCAAGAAGCATGCCGTTTTTATTCGACAAATACTTGAGCACAATCAATAATGATATTTATAACAACATCAAGTTAATCCCTATGCATTCGAATAATAATCAGATGACCTGCGAAGAAACTAATATATTGAACACACAAAAAGAAATTTGTGACAACAGTGGCTACTTATTCAATGTAATTTCCCTTGATATCTGCTCACTAACTGGAAATATGATTATTTCCAAGTGTGATCCAAGAATTAATAAAAGAATATGCTTGACCATACCTCTGAATAGCATAAATTCAAGAGATTTAGATGCATTACACTTAACGTTTTCTGATGCAAGTAAAGAATTACAATCTATTATTGAAGAAAGCAACAAAACCACTTCAATTGAGGTGACAAGCAATATATCGACAAGAGAAGGTAGAAAGGAGTGGTGGGAAAAAAGATATTCTTTAGATAAAAGATTGAAGAACCTGTTACAAAAGATTGAAACAACATGGTTTAGTGGGTTCAAAGGTTTGTTCAGCCAGGATATCACCAATCCTGATCTATTCACCGAGTTCAAAGAGAGTTTTTATGAAACATTACACCAAAATCTCCCATCAAGAAAACAGTACGGCAACCCATCTGACTTTATTCAAATCGAGGATTGGGTTATTGAACTATTCTTGCTTATTGATCCTGAAGACGAAAACTTCATTTCTATGATCGAAGATCTAATCTATTTTGTTTTAGATATTTTACTTTACCATGGTGAAGAAAATGCGTACGATGAAATCGATTTGAGTTTCATTCATGTTCATCTAGAAGAGGCCATAAAGAAGTACCGTGTAAGGGCTGCTGGCGAAGACAAAAACAAAGTATCACATACCTTTTTGATAGTCAGCAGCAAATGCCACTCATTTCCTTGGGAAAGTTTATCATTTATGAGCAACGTTTCCAGCACGAGAGTGCCATCTTACAGCTGTCTCAACGACTTGTTAAAGAGAAATAACAACGAAATTAACTTGAAAATCACACTAAAAAGTGATGTCTCTATGATTCTTAATCCACATGGCGATTTAAAAAGAACGGAAGAAAAATTCGATTACCTGTTCAAAGATATTGTCGAAAGAACAAGAAATTCAAGACTGCTGGTCAACGAGAAGCCTACAGAAGAAGACTTCTTGAATATGCTGACACAATCAAACCTCTTTATTTTCATCGGTCATGGTGGTGGTGAGCAATATGCCAGAGTAAGAGAAATCAAGAAGTATAAGAAGATTGCACCCACTTTCTTACTTGGATGTTCTTCAGCAGCAATGAAATATTACGGAAAATTAGAACCAAACGGAATAGTTTATTCATACCTATTAGGTGGATGTCCTTTAGTCCTGGGTAACTTATGGGATGTTACTGATAAAGATATCGACAAGTTTAGTTTGAGCATGTTTGAGAAAATTGGCCTTGTAAAGGACATTAAAAGTGAAATTTCAGGGTATCAGTCGGTCAGTGAAGCAGTGAATGAGTCGAGAGATGTTTGTCATCTACGGTATTTGAATGGTGCCGCACCTGTTGTATACGGATTACCTGCAGAATTTATATAAGCATACCCATCGTCATATACTAATTTGTAATTGATAATGAATATTGTAGTTAATCATAGAGACTGCCAAGTTATTTCAGCTGTTCCGATGCCACCAGCAATGCTTTTTTTTTTCTTTACAGTCGCGAATGACGTCTTTGTTGTTAGCAAGAGAATAAAAAAATGAAAAAATCACGAATTGAAAAACATTAAAAGTAGATGTAGTTTGTAGGAAATAGATTGAGCAATTGTTCTTTGTAAAGTAAAGTGGCAACCTATTGTATTGTACAATATCTGCTCCGATTATCTCGCAATTCAACATGTCAACTAGTATTATCAGTACGCAGTTTAGAAATGCAATGCAAAGAACTGCTGCGGCAACAATGATTATAACATCATCATCTCTAGCATCAGCTAAACCGGATCAGTATCATGGCTTAACCATATCTTCAATGACATCTCTTTCATTAAATCCTTCACCACTTTTACAGTTTAATATTCAAGTGCCGTCTTTTACATCCAAAAATCTAAGATCATTCGATTTATTCGGCCTACATTTCTTAAAACCAGAACCAATATCCATCGATTTAGTTAATAGATTTAGTCGAGGAATCAAGTCAGGAGGAACAAGTCCATTTGTTGGCTTACAAAAAGAAATTGATTATACTGTCTACAATAACTTAATGAAGGCTGAAAAGGAAAACAATGATTCTGTTCTGCCACTATTAAAGAACGTAGAGAGAATATTGATATGCAGAAAAAAGGAGGTATTTGAAGTGGCAGATCATGAAATCTGGGTGGGTGAAGTTATCGACAGTATTACCAATGAAGAATCAGTAACTGGCGGTTTGTTACATTGCAATAGAGAGTTTTTCAAAGTTGGAGATAGGATAACATCTACCGAATAATAGTATTAAAAATAGCGAATCCAAGTTTATAAAATATAAATAATTCTTAATGTATACTAATAGAATAATTGATTTTTTTGCATCATTGAAAATTCTCCAAGCATAATCTTCAAATAACTCCTATGCTTAATAACTTCTCGGATGCATTAGTTAATCTGCATAAAAAACTTGGAAAGATTTGTAAGGGCTGTATTTTTTAATACTATAAAAAGTGTGTACATAAATATGCTGGTAAAATAAAAATCTATAAAATTTAAAAGGAATAGGAGCCTTGACTGGCATACTAATCAACCTGGTTTGGTGTATTTAAAATTTAGCAAAAATCTGAACAACGCAATTGCTATTTCATGAGTATATTGATTGGTTCAATTTAACACTAGTGTTCTGAGCATCTGCTTCCTCTGAATCTTCATCTTCTATAATCCCGCCGTTCATTAAATGACCACTGGAATATGTAGCATTTCCCGCACCACTCTTCTTCGAGAACATTAGACTGTTTAAAGAACCAAATGATACATTCTTCTTATGTTTCCTGTATGAGTGCACTCTTGTGCCCATCGCAGGTCTTGCAGGAGTGTTGAGGCCCTTAGTTGTAAGGTTCATGGACAGATTAGTTGCACTACCATTTCCTCTTTGGTACATCTGTGTATTAGAGTTGGAATCGGTACTAGGCGCGGTCGTTGTAGCCGTTGTAACCGTATTTAAATCAGTTGCGTTTTCTGAGCTAGCTTCTACTTTCATTGCCGGTAAACTGCCTGTACTCGACATTTTCTTTAAGACTGGGGCAGAACTTGATGGATCCGTATTATCTAGTTCTAAATTATTTAGTTTAACCTTTGGTACCGCCGAAGCAGTAAGATTTACCAAACTTGAGCCGGACGGATTCCTTGACTTAGAAAACCTTTGTGATACAGCACCGTAACTCGACGACCTCATCATCGGATGCGGTTGACCTTGGGACTGCTTTGGCTGTTCAGGCTGATATGTTATAGGCGATTGGTTATGCTGGCCTTCCGGTTGGTTATTGCTGTTTTTTTTATTAACCGGTAAGCCGAAGTAATCACCTTGATCGTTATCAGAAGTAAAGCTTCCTGGAGAATTGGCTGCACTGTAATTTGGGAATGCGACAGGCAAGGATACATTTCTCTGATGACGTTGTTTTCGTTGCTGTTGCTGCTGTTGCTGTTGCTGCTGTAGCTGTTGCTGCTGCTGCTGTAGCTGTTGCTGCTGCTGCTGTTGCTGCTGCTGCTGCTGCTGTTGTTGTTGTTGTTGTTGTTGCTTTTGATATTGTTGAAATTGTTGAAATAGTTGAAACTGCTGTTGCAATTCCAAATCTTGTTGCTGCTGCTGATCTTGCTGTTTCTGATCTTGCTGCTGCTCTCTAATGGGCGATTGAGCTTTCATGCCATTGCTTGTTATTGAAAAGTTCATATTTGTAGTTGAGTTGTTTCTTGAATCATAAGGGCTTAAAGAATAGTTTGGTGACAACGTTGGAGAAGTAGAAAAGGGTGTATAAGTTCCACTTGTCACAGTTGCAGTCTTCCTCTCTGCCATGGTAACTAGATTGCCATTTTCATCAATTGCCGGCGTATTTACCTTTGATGCGAAGCCAGTATTCAAATCAATTTGATTAGGCTTTTGAATATGGATATATTGTGGCCTATTATGTCTTCCCAATTGTTTATTGATAGCTGTATTCTGTTGTCCTCCGTATGTCGACAACGACGCTGCTGAAGATGGCGTATCGTAAACAGTCGAATTATCGTTGAATAAGCTAGATGCCGAGCTTTCAGCAAGCCCGGCTGTGGACATATGTTTGGATTTCGATCGTTGATGAGCTTTCGTCAAGCGTTCATCAATGAATTTTAACCTATCTTTGGTTGTATTGAAACTAGTTAGGTTTTTGAGGTCCGGAAGCCATTTCTTGAAATGTTTCTTCTCCTCTTCTGTTGGACTTTCCTGGGATGCTTTAAAAATCCATGTAACTGTTTGTTTCGACTCCTGTTCAATTATTCTATTTTGGTCTTCCAACTCTTTCTTAGCTTCTCTTTTAGCCTCTTTCTGTTCCTTAGAACGTGGACCCTTGACAGGCTTTAACAACTTTGAGAATGCAGAACTTGATTTTTTCCCAATATACTTTGCAGTTTCTTTCTCTAAAGGTTTCAAATTCAAATTTGATTTACTCTGATATAAGCCTGATACGCTAGTACTCGAAGACGATAATGATGTGCTTAAACTTGTTCCTGAAGTTGGTTTCTTTTTTTGTAACTCTATAAATGTTGCCTTACCGGTAAGTGTAAAATGAGTGTCAGATACCTCTGTCAAATTACACTGATTTAGCGGAATACTCAACACTGGGGTTAAAGAATTAACCTTTTTCGTATTAGGATTGATTGGTGTCGTTGTTCCGGGAGTGGTGCTGTGAGAATGGGATGCGATGGCATGTTCGTATGCATTGACTGTCCTAGGCAGGTATTCTGCTGCATTAATCGAGTCTAGTGTAGCTGAAGTCATGCTTTCAAGATAATTTGCCAGATGCGCTGCTGAATTGCTATTACTATTTGAGAGTGTAGTAGGTGTGTTGAAAAAATCGATACTTTTAAATTCATGCAGATAGTTTGGAGTTAAGACAAAATACCCTTTCTTAAAATCCTTCATGAAATTTGATTTTTTATAAAAATAACCTGCTCTGATACATTTTGCAACAGGAGACTTCATGTTTGGATATATTATATCTGATAATTTTCTTGCTCCAGGTAATGGGTCATTTGATTTCAAATCCATAAGACATGAAGGATGATGTGTGACGAAATGATCCCATTCCAAAGCGGGTGGGTTTGATAACATACCATGTTGTAACTCCTGGCACAAATTTTTAATGACTAGACGGGCCTCTGAATCTATCAATGAAGAATAATGCTGCAAAGTATTTTGTATTTTCGAGTAAATGATTTTTTCTAATTTCAGACCTGAAGTTTGCAAATTGATATACGCTTCTTGAAGGTAATTCTCCTCAGCTAATTGTCTCTTTAGCTGTAACTCTAACTGTAGCTTTAATAGAAATGGATCATGTTTTGGGTCAAAATGCATTTGATCTCTTACGGAATTGGGCGAATTGCATTTTTTGTTGATATACTTCACTGAGGCAATATATTTATTCAGGAGATGGCTTGTCAGTTTGATGTGGGCATTGATATTTGTCTTGAAGTCGTGGTGCAAATCTTTAATTTCTTTGATTTTAAAATGCAAGTCCTTACGCAATGTTTCTAATTTAGGGATTAGCGTAGTGGTGATTTCTTTTGAGACTTTAAATTGTTGGTTGGCTAATGATAAATGGTGCTTCTTTAAGATAACTTGAATATCCTGAATTGATCCCGATCCAAATTTCATAAACCCTGAGGCTGCAGGAGCGTCTGCACTGTTATAATTTGGTTTCGCTGTCGGATCAGCTCCTAGGATATGTTGTTGTTCTTGTAGACTTGCCATCTCCTTTTGTTGTGCTAGTGTCTTTGGTTGTTGCTTTTTCAAACGTTTCGAGTCCATTAATGGATCAACGATCATATTTGTTCCATCCTGTATGTCAGTAATAAACTGGAATTTAACTGAGCTTTTTAATTGAGTGTTGATTCTTGCGAATTGCTCTTGTGAGTAGGCAACTTCCCTTAAGTAGATTATAATACTTTTTAGTATCTTTTTCCATTTGTAGAATCTATCGACAAGAATATCTGTTGGGAATTCCCTGACAAGGTGAGCTCCATCTTCTGCATCTGATACCTCATCCTGTGTATGTATGCTTGTAGTAGACGATGCGGAAATCAGTGGATTTGGTATTGGTACATCTACATAGTATGGGGACCTGCTGTCAGTCTTTGGTAAGATGTAGTCATTTGTATTGATATGCGAATAGGTAGCGTTATCCTTCAAAGTCAGATTATCTGGAATCATATCCATCAGGTACTGAGAGCCCGATGAGTTAAGAGTAGACATATCAAATATTGGGGAAACTCTTCTGCTATTGTTAACACTACTATTATATGAACGATTGTTACTAGCTGCTATCGAAGCATTTGTATTATCGAAATACGTTGGTGTTAGCCTCTGCCTTGGTGTATTCGAGCCACTGTGGCTCTCCCCACCACCAGACTCTGGCTTGCTGTTATGTGGTTGAACACTAAAATAATCAGACATTGTATAATAACTTATCAATGTGGTATTTCAATATATAACTGTTCTCTATTAGTGATTTATTGACTGGAAGTTATGTGGTGATCAGCTTGAGGTGGTGTATAAATCTGCCCGGGATCGGCAACGATAAGACCAGAAGTAACTACTAATATTGCAGAGATGGTAGATATATAGCAAACGGGGGTTATGAATGCTACAAGAACTAGAAACAAAAATAGATTTGTTAGCAAATATCAAGAGATAGTATGTGAATCATAAACCCGTTTTATTTCTTTTATCTAATTTTTTTCATTTTGACCCACATGGTACATGCACGCCACCATCTGCGGGATTGACCAAGCAGTAAATACCACACGGAGAAGACAAAATGGCTCACAGGGCGAGCTGTTGGGTGCAAGATAGGATGGCAGATAGGCCGTTGGTAACAAGAATCTGCCCCGATAGTGGGGTTCGGCTTGCATTTCTTCGGTGCAGCTATTTTACTCAGCTGAGCTCAGCAAAAAAGCAATAAAAAAGTGGAGCCTGGAATCAGGAACCAACAAAAAAAAGGAATCCCTCTAATTGCTTTTTTCGGTTCCAATTTCGTGTTTGACGCGCGGGTCAAATTCCGGTTCCGGCGCAGCTGTGGAGCGAAACTGTAATAAGATGCCCAGAGGAGCAGGTACCGGGGGTGTTCTGAGGATTCGCTGTGCCACTGGTGTGAGGAGGGTTCAAGACAATGGAGTATGTAGATATCTGCATTCATGTATGGATACGTATTTAAATATGTGGTATGTATTGAGCTATGCTTGGCCGGCCATTGTCTAGCGACTGGTGTCTAGGACACCCATAATCGTTTCGTACGCCCACAGGCTTATGACGGTAGATGGTGCAGTCTTGATTAGTCCCATCTCAAGGCCCTTGTATAGAGATAGCACCCCTTCTTGGGTCACCATTCGCAACCCCATCCTCATAAAGGGAAATCTTTTGTTCTTCCCAGGAAGTCCAGACTGTGTTTTACTGTCAACTACAGAATTGTCTGTATTACTTGCATCCTTTATCAATAGCCGGCGTCGTATGGTATCAAGCGGAAATGTTATTGACTTGGATAATATCCCACTGATCAAGCCTGCACTATTATTCAGCATCTCGTAAAAAATCACTTGCTCGCTACTACTCTTTTCCTTTAACTTGTCTTCACAGAACATCCTTATGCTTTCGTACGCACCAAAGATAATAGATGTGTTTAAACTGATTGCTACCATGGATGATACCGAGCCCCGATAGAAGCCGTGTAGGCCCTCGGTACGCCATATATCCATACTACTCTCTTTGATGTTGGATAATTTCAATTTCTTATCAGCTATAAACCTTGTCCGCAGCACATCAAACGGATAGGAACAAAATGAACTGGTCATCCCGGACAGTCCACCAACTAAAACACTATGGAAACGTTCATGGTCCTTAGTATATGGTCCCAATAGCTTATTGAAAATGGAATACGAACTGAATTGAATACCACCGTATATTACATACATGATAGTGCCAGGGACATTGCCCTTCCAAAAACTTCTAATGCCCTCATTCTGTAGCATTCCCTTGATTTTATGGATTAACAGTCGTTCATGTGGATTGACATAGTTTGGTGTAACCTGTAACCTGATTTTCAATGTATCCAATGGGGCTGTACAATTCCGTGCAATCAATCCTGATAGACTACCAGATATTAAACTTTTCATCATATTCACGTCTTCACCTTTACGTAGATAATCATGGCCATTTTCTTCGACTGAGCCATCTTTTGTCATGTTACCATCAATTTCCTCTAGTTATTCTATATAAGTATACCACCCTATATGTACAACACAATAAAAGTAATAGACTGTACTCTGTTCTGTTATCTCGAGCTGTATCTATATTGATGTAGCCATTCCCAACAAGCATCGATCTTTCTGTTTTTTTCCACGTTAACAAATCAAATCAGCAAAAAATCCAAAACAGACAATCTATGAGATTAAAGCATTAGAAGATATGTCAAGCAGAGTGCATATAATAGTCATTGTAGTTGTTATACTGTTGCATTGATCTTATTGATGCCAGTAAATTCAGCTTGTATCAATTGACTGTTCTTCTGCACAGTTATACTACGTAGATTCTGCAATGTGTATTGAAATTCCACAAAACTTAAGCAACAAACGCAACATACACAGACAGGTGTGAGTCAATCCAATATTCCTTTAACCAAGTTTCTATTTAGCAGAAAGACAGCAACTGTATAGGTACCGGTTTTCCAAGCACTAGTTCAGCTTTCACTCTTGATAAGTGTATACACCCATCCCTCCAACCTCATCGCTACTATGAAAAATTTATTTATTCGAACATAAAAAATTCAAAGAGTATAATAGTTCAGCAGTGGATGAAGTGTATTCCTAAGGATAAAGCAAGGTAATCAAACGAATAATACTGCATTATGGATGTACAGACAGGGTATCTAACCGAAGTTAGTGGTTCAAGCTGCTACAAGACAAAATCCACAAAAGTCGTCTGTTCAGTAACAGGCCCAATTGAGCCAAAGTCTCGTCAAGAATTGCCAACTCAGCTCGCCATCGAAATAAATATACGTCCAGCAAAGGGTATTCCAACTACAAGAGAGATCGACATTCAAGATCAGTTACGTTCAGTGATTACACCAATCATATCAGCATACAAGTATCCAAGACAGTTATGCCAAATCACACTACAGTTATTACAATCTGGAGAATTAGAATCACACTTTCATATTCTTGAATTGATAGCATGTATCAACTCAACAGTATTTGCACTAATAGATGCGGGTATTGCTATAAATAGTGTGGCATTAGGTGTACCAATAGCGATACTTAAAGATAATTCTATCATCGCGGATCCAACTAGTGAACAGCTTAAAGATTCTACCTCACTGCATGCAGTAGTGTTCCAAATTAAAGATAATAAGCCAAGCAATATTTTATTATTAGACAGTTGCGGTAACTTTGATGAAGACACGGTATTCAAGGTGTTGGAGGTTGCAGAGCAGCATATCATTGAACTTAATAGAACATTCAGAGATATAATAAAACAAAAGATTACCACTATATAATGCAGCTGTATAATATATATCATTTAAAGCCCGTCATATTTTAGACATTATTTACAAAATTGGTTATTTACAAGAATCTCTGTAAGTTATTAATGGTCGTTTGAAAACTTTCAAGTTGAGCATTGGTATCGTTCAATGCAGCTTCATTCAACGAGCGAACATTCTCAGTTACTCTTGATATATAGTTTTCACTATTCATGGTTTTCAATAAGGAATCTTTTTTCCTTTGTAATTTATCAGCTTTTTTCTGTGCTCGTTTAATGTCTCCATTGATATCCTTGATTTGGTCCTTGAGCAATAGGAATACACTTATTTTCGAGTTTATTGATTTTGAAACAAACCCTGCAGGTATATCAATTTTTTCCACGATGTTAATTGGTGCTATTCCCATTTTAATAGAGCCCTCTATGAAGGTCTTTTCCTTGCTAAATGTATCATACACGGTCGAATCTTCGTCATTGATCTCAATAAAAATCTTTCCGTTTTTCTGTATATTATATTGGTTCAGCATTGATCTAGATTCTTTAATGGTGTTTAGAATACTTTCAAAGCACTTGTATTCCCTCTGTGATTTGTTATTCAAAAGCTCGCTAAATACAGGATATTTAGCCAAGCATATGCTAGATACTTCTCTGTTGATAGGTAGTTTTTGCCATAATTCTTCAGATATAAATGGCATCATTGGATGAATCATTCTTAGACCATTCTCAACAACACTAACTAGTGTTTGCTTAGCTGACTCGATTTCATTAGCACTCCTATTTTTTAAAGTATGCTTGAAATATTCTATGTAAACATCGCAGATGTTATACCAGTATTGGTATACTGCATTTGAGACATTTAAAAGATCCCTTCTCTCAAATGATTCTTCAACTATTTTAGCAGTGTTGTTCATTTTATAGAGTATCCATTTTTCAGCAGTGCTTGTATTATATGTTGAGTCAATATTGGTATTAAATTTCAGGGTATTATCATTAGCTTCAAGTTTTAACAAAACAAAATTTATCGCCTGGTAAATTTTATTACAGAACTTTCTATAGGTTTCCACTTTGTTGATGTCTAAACTGATATCGTTAGCGTTGTCATTACTAGTATAGGAACAAAGTGTAAACCTCAATGCATCTGCACCACATTCTGGAATACCTTTGGGATAAGACTCTTTTTGTCCTTTCATGGCTCTTTTGATTTCTTTTGGATCTAAATTCCCATTTAGCAGCTTGTTTTGCAGATCAGGCAATGTAATTCCGTTAATAATATCCAGTGGATCAACAACATTCCCTAACGATTTTGACATCTTTCGGCCTTGTGCATCACGGATTAAAGGATGGCAGAAAACTTCACGGAATGGAATTGTCCCAGTTAACTTCACACCTAGTAAGATCATTCTAGTTACCCAAAAGAATAAAATATCCCATCCAGTTTCTAGCATTGAAAACGGATAGAATAACTCCATATCTTTGGTCTTCTCAGGCCAGCCTAATGTAGAAAATGGCCACAATGCCGAAGAAAACCACGTATCTAAGACATCCTGATCTTGCTCCAAAGTGAATTCTGTGTCAGGAAATCTTAGTGTGGCTTTGGATTTGGCTTCATCCATAGTTCTTCCTGCCACCCAGTATTTGCCATCAGAATTTTTATCCATTTGATTATCTTCTCCGTTAATATTGATGAAATATACGGGGCAGCGATGGCCCCACCATAATTGTCTTGATATGCACCAATCTTGGATATTATTTAACCATCTGAAATATTCCTCTTCCGAATGCTTAGGCCTTATCTTTATCTTGCCTTCTTTCACAACTCTTATTGCTTCTGCGGCCATGTCCTTCTGTGACACCCACCATTGCGGTTTGAGTAATGGTTCAATAACATCCCCTGATCTTGAACATATAGGTATTGTCATTTCATGGTTTTCCTGGCCTCTAATTAAATCTTTCGATTTTAATTCCGTCAAGACTTTTTCTCGAGCTTCAAATCTCTTCATACCTTCCCATCCTGGACCACAATTTTCATTTAAATACCCATCATCAGTGAAAATATTAATAAACTCAAGTTTATGCCTTTTACCTACTTTATAATCATTCTCGTCATGTGCAGGTGTAATCTTTACAGCACCAGTACCAAATTCCATATCAACAATTTCTGCATCGAGTATAATAGGTATCTTTTTATCCAATATCGGATGCTGGACATACTTGCCATGTAGATGCTTGTATCTGTTATCGTCAGGATGGATCGCAATCGCAGTGTCTCCAAATAATGTTTCAGGTCTGGTTGTTGAGACTATTAACTTCTCTTTGTCTTCTTTATTGTTGGGATCTATAACTGGATACGCAATAGACGTTAGCAATCCAAATTCCACAGGTTTTTCATGGTTCGGTACACTTAGCATTGTCTTCCCTTTCACTTCTAAATTCTCCACCTCTAGGTTCGAAATTGCAGTATTTAATTTAACGGACCAGTTAACGAGTTTTGAATCTCTGTATATTATTCCTTCATCGTGTAATCTAACAAACGCTTCTACAACTGCATTTGAAAGTTTTGGATCCAAAGTAAAGACCTCTCTCGACCAATCATATGATCCACCCATCTTTTTGGTTTGATCCTTAATCCTTTCGTGGTAGATATCTTTCCAATTATAGACTTTTTTAATAAACTCTTCTCTACCATAATCGTATCTGGTCTTGCCTTCCTGTTTCCATAGTTGCTTCTCTACAACTGATTGAGTGGCAATCCCAGCATGGTCAAACCCTGGAAGGAATAAAGTTGTTTTTCCTGACATTCTATTATATCTAATTAACGAATCTTGTATTGAGATCGTCAATGCATGACCGATATGTAAAGCACCAGTTACATTTGGCGGAGGCGCTGGTATACAAAATACCCCATCTGCCTTGTGCTTACCTGATAAGTTTAACTCTGGTTTGAATATCTCAGATTGTTCCCACTTTGTGTACCATTTAGATTCTATTTCTATGGGATTGTATCCTGCTTTAGGTGAAACTGGTTGTTTTGCAGTTGAATAGAACTGCGAACGTAACTTCTGCAGAGATCGGAGGTTTGTTATGTGCCGTGATTTTAGCATAGCAAGTTAGTGATTATAAACTTCAGGGCACTTCTCAAATGTATTAAGCTATTTTAAATCTAGCAGGCAGTTGGCAATCGTTATCTTGTTGGTTGATTATGCAACTGCAGCTTAGATAGAAATCCGAACTTTTTAAGGCGCTCGATTCGGTCACCAAAAATAATAGGCAATGTAAACAAAAAGGCAGTTTTACTATGTAGTCTCTAAAGAGGGGCAGGACAATTCTATATAATAGGATAAAATAATATGGAAACAGGGTATTTATATAATTATACGCTTTAGCTTAATGAATCACTTAGTATCCGCTATATCGTATGACTTGTAATTCTTTTGGAAGATTTGTGCTTCCTTTGTTTCTTGTTCTTTTGTCTGTTTGCATAACGGTGAATCCCATTTAACTCTCTTTGGTAGATTTAATAAGAATGCAAGTACCCTCCTCCCAAACTGTAGATCTATACGGTCTTCTGGGTTAAACAATGCAGCATATATCCTAGGTTCACTTTCTGAGGTTTCATAGACAGTGAACTGAAGATAATTATTTTTTGGATCATTTCTCAGGTCAATATACTCGGGATCAGAAGGACTGTCATATGTTTTAAATTCAAGACTGGCATTCCGTGTAAACTTCTCATTGTTAAAGTGCACCTGCCTCTGTAGGGCAGCATCGAACTTCATGATTAAGTATTTTGGTACTGGAATGATTTGTTTATGATAATGGATTGATCTATCAGAGTTAATTTCAAATACTACTGTCGACATATCGAACTTTCTGTAATTCATAGTAACGATACTCTTCTCGTAGGCATTCATATCTTTAATTAAATCAGAATCAGAAAAGTTCTCTTGACCAACGTTACATTTAGGTATATGCTCTATTGGAATCAGCAAGCAATGGCCAGCAAAATTCATATCGCCCTTAGGCACACTCAATGGTCCTTTTGCAGTAGTTAGGTATGCAGAGTTGCTAATGGATATGACCATGTGGTCTTCGAGATTAGCATTTGTAAAACAAAAATGACAGTTGTCAGGTAATATTTTTCTTATTTTATGGTTAGAATTATCATCGGTTTCATTACTTGTTTCGTTGTTTATAATATCTTCAGAATCAATTTTACGTTTCTCTCCCTTCAAATACGGATTTTTAATAAGATTAGTAGGAAGAGTATCCTCTTCATTTTGGAGCAATTCATCGGCTGGAAGATTTAATTTGAAGGCGTAAGCCCATTTCTCACCGGATTCGAATTTTGCCATGTTAATGAATCGGCTGAAATCATTTTTATCTTCTGTCCATTTAAATGGTTCCAGTTCATAGTATTTCATGGTATCAGCATAAGTAAAGTGGTACTTTGGTTTTAAGCGCTGCACGATATCATCGATGATTTCATTACCAAAAAACCTACCATTTCTTTCAGCAATCTTACTACTCCATTCACGACTGACAAAGATGTCAACTGTATCCTCCACTTCATTAAACCTTTCTATAGTCGCATCTTTGAATTTGTTTAACTCTTCATCATTGTAAGGTAAAAACCCAATTTTTAAGCCATTGACTAGTTGGTATATACCACATTTGTTAAGTCTAATTATATTGTCAGTTCCTTGTGATGGCTGTGGTGACAATGATTGGGAGGAGGGTGAGAAGGTTAAAATAGTTGGCAGTCCTTCTGTATTTAAATCATTCAAGGTTGTTTCTTTGATATCTCCCAATAGTAATATACATTCAAATGGGCCTGCTTTTGTATTTAATTTCTTCACCTTTTCAAACAATTTTTGGTAGCTATGATCTTCGCCATGGATAACTAAGCTATGATTATGTGAAATGTAAATATATCTTGTTAGTATAACGTTGTGATGGGTTAATGTAGAAAGATTTCAAATTCGGCAGCAATCAACTGGTAAAACATACATTTTAGTGTTTGACATGGTATAGACTATTGTTCGGTATTGATGCAAGCGTTGTGTTGGAGTTTCGTTTAAGTTGTATATAGTGCCTGGAGTTGAAAGCTTGTATTATGCTGTACTTTTCACATCATCTCTGCATTGAAATTTCTGGAAAATTTGGCCGAAAAATATTATACCATTTTAGATCTAGAGTTTTATATAATTTGAAGACTAAATATTTCTCCTGAAAGAGAAATACTGCAAAAAATGTAATACAACAAGTAATCATCGGCTGATGAAGGTATGCATTGATAATTGGGTTTGTTCAGAGAAAGAAGCCAACATGACGAGATAATATTGTATTGGTTTTGATTATTATATATTAGAATAAAAGAAAATAATTAAATAACATCGTGTAATAACAATGGTTATATGGGAAGAGTCTGTAAATTACCTAATAGAAAGTTGAAAATGGATCGGAATGTTCGGATCCATTATATAATATGCCGCTTGAACCTTGTTTACCTTTTCTATGTCTAAATGTGAAACCGACTAGCTTGGAGTCAACAGCAGAATCATCGACCATTGCCGAGAGTTTGTTTTGTCTCTTGAAAACATCAGCGTATTTTGCCATATCAGCTTCATTTGTAAAGTCATCAAAATAGCCCGCATCAGTTTCACTGTCTAGCTGTGGAATAAATGGTGGCGACATATTTCTCAATGCATCAAAATTTATGTCAGCAAAATAAGGCATTCTTTTGACATGTTCGAATGATCTCAGTCTACTTATTGGATCAGCAATCAGTCTAGTGATCAACTCCCATGTTCTATCTGAGAATGCAGCTCTGCCATTTTCCAGGCGTGGTCTCCTTAAGGTTTGCTTCCAGTGCCTTAGATTTTCATATGTTTCATTAGTTGAAGATCCACTGAATGGTGTATAACTAACCAAACTTTCGAACAACATACAACCTAGTGACCAGTAATCAACAGTGAAATCATATTTCTTACCTTCAAGCACCTCCAATGCCATGTAATCTGGTGAACCAACCATGGAATTTGCATAGTTAATGTCTGTGTCTCTCAGATTGTGATACATCTTCCTTCTATCTTCAATTGACTTCTCTTTGAATTCTGGAAATTCAAGATTCTTGACCTCCTCTAGTCTGATCTTCATACTTTCAATTCTTTCGTTTGAAACGGTACCAGCTGCTAAACCAAAATCGGTTAATTTTATGTGACCTTTAGCGTCAATCAAGAAATTTTCAGGTTTCAAGTCTCTGTGTGTGTAACCTAGATCATGTAGCGCGTTGACAGCGCAGAACATTTCACTGATATAGAACCTTGCATGGGCACTTTTCAAAAATCTTGTGTTGATTAGAAGTGTACGGAAATCACCACCTGGGACATATTCCATGGCTAAAAACAAACTCTCTGGATCTTGGAAAGCATAGAGTAGTTTGACTAGCCATTCAGATCTAGTAGTAGTTAAAATATCTCTTTCCGTTAGGACATGGTTGGTTTCATTCAATTTAAATAATAATTTCTTGTTTAAAATTTTTAATGCGCAAACTTCTTTAGTATCTCTCTTTCTTGCCAGATAGACTTGGCCATAACCACCTTGTCCAACTTGTGTAATCATCTCAAAATCTTTGTGTTTAGGTTTGAGTCTTCTCTTTCTTAGTACTTCGTGTTCTTTCTGTAGATAGTTATACCATTCTTCATTTAATGAGTCTGTCGGCACGTTTTGGATAGTCTTTTGTTGTTCTAAGTACTCCAATACTTTCTTTGTACGTTGTCTTCTGCTAATAACGTAGTCGAACATATCACAGTAATAGTCCAAAAAGTACATTTTGCAAACACTGACTAATCTTTGGGTCTTGTTTGTAGAAGCTTTCTTTTCAAAACCGCGTGGCAATTTCTTTGGAGAGTTAAGGATGCTAATGTCATTAGATATGCTATCATCAATATCCATTCTTGAGCTCTGGTCACCTCCAAAAACGGTTGATTTCGTTGGTGAAGGAGTTGGTGTTCCAACACCATACCTGTTTTCCTTGTGCCTGGACGGTGATCCATCGTTATAAGCAAGTCTGCTATTAGAATTCATGATGTTGATGTTATTGGTAGAGTTATCGAAGCTCAGCTGGCTCATGTTTCCAGCTAAGGCATCAACATTTTTATCTGATCTTGGGAACATTCTATGGGTCTGTGATGTCCTTACTATACGTAGCAAAAGGGAATATGGAATATAATTCTTCTAAAATTATATTCTCTTTGAATATATTTAAGGTTGATTCGAGGTTAAATCTTTCCAGGTTATAATGATAGGCTATTAGTTACCATTGCCAAGGGTCGAGTAAGCTTCACGTTTTGAAAATCATACACACCATCAATTTTTCCTTTGTTTCTATGTTTTTTCTTTGATCCTTTTTTCGATGTTGATGTTGTTTATGTGGTGTCCGAATCGGGAAGTGTAAATATTATATGCGGTGCACGTATGTTTTGTTTATGTAATGCGCATAGGTATTATGACTGTTAGTGTATTGAAGATTGTATTTGAATGCGTCTATAGATATATGTATGTGTGAGTGTATGTATGCGTGGTCATTTTTGTATATGATGGGAGAACCATGCGTCTTCGTTCGATTTTCCTTGTCTTCGTTTCTGTTGAGGTTGATCTAGCTCATCATGACTTCTATGAGATTCTGGAAAGGCATCTAATGAAAGCATATATTCTTTAGTTTGCTCATCAGCTTCGTTTATTCTGCGTTTCATTCTCTTTGTTAATTTGGCATTATTGTTTACATTCCTATCTATTCCGCTTTCTGCTCCTACGGCTTGCTGCATTGAATTGTTTGTCATACCTAGGCCGACCTCGTCACCATAAGAATCCATAACTGTGACTTCTGCTTTACCAAATTCCATCCTATTTTGAAGTTGTCTTAGATGTGATAACTGAAATTGTTGTTTATATTTTCTGAATTTTCTCCCAGCCCTCTTTTTCGCTGGTTTATCTTCTGGGATTGGTAATGCTTTAGTTGCAGTTAAGCCTGGCGCCTCTTGTAGTTTCTTTGCCTTATTCTCCAACTCAGCTCTCCACTTCTTTCCTAGGGTATCATTCAAAGATTGACTTTGTTGGCCGGCATCAACCCTTGCAGCTAGAGATACTTTAGCACAAAGCATTCTTAGCATTTGTTTATGAACTCCGACTGGTTGACTCTGAACAATTTCTGATTTACTAATGTACCCATTTTGTCTAATACCACTGGATGTCACATGTTGTTCATGAGATAAATGCTTGTTTTTGCCTATCGATGCTAAATTGCAGTTTGGGATCCTACTCAATGCAAGAACCCCTCCAGCATGTGCAATTAATAAAGCTGTAATTTCAGCACCCAAAAGAACGCATACATTTGGGGAAATACGGTGTATTTTGGAAGAAATATATTGAGATACCCCATTTCTTAGACTATCTAAAGTTAAAATTATTTCTCCAGCTTCAAACAATTTAGATTTAACACCTGTATCTAGCAGTTTAGATTGTTGATAAGATGTCTTCATGGACATGGTCAAAACTAGGGTTTGTTCTTTTGTTAATTTTGCCTCTGCCTCGAATAATAATGAGGGATCTGTGTTGTCATTGGAATTCTCATCAGTTATTCCTTCAAGAATATGAATAACGTTTGCAAATTGTGTAGGAGATGGAATCAAGGACTCTAATTCAGCGAATCTTTCGGCATATAATAATTTCATATATCTATGAATAACTTCAATCTCTGTCCTAATAAGTAATGATACTTCGTTTAATATGGCCAAAGAAGTCTCTAAGTCGGTATTAGTTTCCTCGAATATTCTATTGATATTGCTAGATAGCGGGAATATTTTTGAAAGTTGGCGAGGCTCTATTGTATAGATATTAGACGTTGATAGATCAAACGGTTTATAATTATCAACTACTTTTCTTAATATAGTAAAGTCATCAGCAGTATGATCATTCTCATTCTCTTCTGTTGTGCTCGGCTCTATTATTTCACTGCTTTGTTTCTGGTCTTGGATAATGTTATCATCTGTCTCAGGAAAGTTCCCAAAGTCATCTTCTAGATCATTTAAAAAATCGTCATCCTCAAATTCACTCATAATCCTGATGGTGTATCATGTATCAACCCCTCCAAACTTTTTCCAGTGCTGATACATTTCTTCATATATGTCTTCTTCCATATGCAAGCGTTATTATATATGAAATAAATTTTATATTTTAATCATATCCGGGTAATAGTATCTCAGTCAAATGAAGATGTATTCGAAAATTAATGACTATCTCCAGGCATTTAACTTGCGCCCATTTAATGATATTTCCTGGAGAACCTATGAATTACTACCCAAAATGATGAGAGTTGTTCTTCTTTATAATGTACAATTTGAAATATTTATTTATAAATATATATATATATATATCAATATTAAAATCGATATAATTCTATCAAAAGTTTTTCTACTAGTATTTATTCTATGTCAAAATTAGCTATCAGTTCGTTACCAAAAGCAGCAATTTCATGGTAAATGGCTTCTTTATTTAGCACAACGGTTTCGTTATCTATAGGTTTGGAATTACAATCACCGTTGGTTTTAAACTTCATTGGCTTCTTGAACATTGGTTTTATTAAACCAGTGATCACATTTCTATCACCTTTTTCTCCCCCAGTAACACCAACATACCTGTGGCTTGAAAATATTAAACTGTTTTTATATTTCATATTCAAATATTTTACTAGTTGATAAGTAGGGTCCATCTTTTCACTTAGTTTATCAAGGTCTTTAGGGAACTCGGTTGGGGCTTCTGCGTTGCTTAAATTTTTGAATTCTGTGTTACTTGAAACACCAGAGGAAATTTTTAGACTTGTTGGAATTTTTAGGTTCACTACGAAATCATAGTCTTTTAATCCTGGAGCAAACAATAGGTCGATAGTCTGTTCGCTTAATCCATGTGTTTGGATCAAGTTAATTGCAACCTTAGCTAACGCAGTTAGCCTAGTGGCGATGGCTAATGGGATGTTACTTGAATATAAAATACCACTTGGGTCATTCTTAGATGCAACAAAGAATTGCAGATGAATCCCATTTGGATCTGACTTTCTTAGATTAGTGAAATTGGTTTGAATACCCTTGTATTGTGCTAGGGTTAGCTTACCAGAAAGCTTTTGCATAGTTTTGGAATCAATGTCTGAACCTCCGATACTGACTTCTAGGTTCCCTTCTAAATCTTCTTCTGGTTTTATTAGATCTAAAATTAAAGGATCCTCCTTCCAGTTCCATTGGCTGATGAATTTGAGAACCTTTAAGAACCCATTTTCAACAGAACCAGGGATAGAATATGGAAGATAGTCAACAAATGGTTTCATTGCGATCAATTCTACTAACTCATTCTTTAGATGACCTAATAGAAGATGGGAATCTAACCATTTCTTGAATAATCTGACAACTGGTGAGTAGAATTGGTATGAATGTGAGATGTTCTCAATGGTTCTAGTGTGTCTGATTGATGCTAGATATTTGGAAGTAAATTCTAGGAATGTGTTTTCTAATGCAGGTTTGAGTTCATTTCTGGCATTTCCAATAGCTCTCAAATATAAAATTTCATCACGCTCTGTTAATACTCTGAATTTGAAGCCATAACCTTCTGGAGTTAGAATATTCAAGACTGTGATGTCTAAGTTGTATGGAATTGATTCATCACGGGTGAAAAATGCTTTGTATTTACTTCCGTGTTCGGCAAGTATCTGTTCTTGGATCTTCAATAGGAACGCAGTCTTGGCTTTTTCTAAAGATGATATCTCATCTGGCCATTTTGGAGATGTTTCGAATTCCAAGATAACATCCTGCAAGAAATCTGGATCTGAGTATGCAAATGGAACTGGTTGGCATACTGAGGTATACCTAAATGCAGAGCCCACTGGTAATATAGATTTGACTGATAGCGGTAGTTTCATTCTGAAAACAATTTTGTGTAAATCATCGAATGATTTCTTGAGACTGTAGAAACTTGCGATGTTTAAAACAGAGGTCTTGGAACTTGCTGGGAGGTTTGGTAACGGTAGCATATCTTGGATCTGCTTTGTGATATGATTGACAACGTTGATGCTTTCTGAAATGTGTCTCTTTAATACGAAGTCGATGATAGGAGCAATGATAGGTTCGGAAGAGGAGGTTGTCCAGACACAACAATGTGTGATAGAGCCGTCCTTGAATCTACGCAATGACGACTTTGGACCCCAGAAGTTTTTGAATAATGATGCATCATGGGTAACTTCCTCAGAGTGTGGAGGACCTCTAGTAACAAGCTTTTCAGATTCTTCTGGGTTGACCAGTAGTTTGATTCTAACATGATCCATGTTGAAGGAATTGCCACCGCTGGTGGAATGGATTTTTCTTCTGCTGATTGGGAAAGTTGATTTTTGGCCAACTAGTTCAACATCGATGGCAGTTATTCTATCACCGAGAGCGTATTTGACAATGCTTGAAATTTTTTGTACTAAGAAGTTTTCGATTGTGACGTACTTGACTCTTTCCACGGCTGTGAATTTAGCTGTCAATATGCTGTCAATGCTTGAATTGCTTCCTGCTGGGAACTTTACATCGTAACATAGATCATATTTTAGGTGGTCTGATTTGCTGATATTTGTTAAAAAGATATTGGCAAATTGGTCTTGGACCACGTTGTTCAGCATGGACAAAGTCTCTATGGCGTACATTTTTAAGATTTTGTATGAGCTGGGTGTTAATCTTGTTAAAATATTGACCTTGGTTGACTTGTCAAAAAGTGTTGGTGTTTGGAAACCTTCCTTGACATATTTTGAGACTGCAGAGGAGTATTCAATGTCTGAATGGAATTGCAGGTGTCCGTCCGTGCATAAGTCCATTGTAGCTAGGTATTTGATAACACCTTTGAATAATTGGTAAGAGGAGAAGCCATGTAGTAATATTTTGTTACCATTGACACCACCACCGTTTAGTAATACTGCCATTAATGTTGTAAATTCGAAATTGCCAAATCCTCCTAGTGAGTCAGATTGAGAAGATTTTGATGAAAACCCACGTTGTTGCAGCCATAATCTACCTAGGATTGACGCTTCTTTGAAAGACTCAGTGTGTTTCTTTGCTTTGTATAGATATTTCAGGTAGGGTTCGTATGTTGTGCATGACAATACAGAGAAGTTGTACAATGGGGTCATTGGCAATGGGGCGGATGTATCTTCTTGGGCGACTCTGATACAGTTTCTGTTTGGCAGTAATTTCTTTGATTCGAATATTTTATATGGAAAGCCGATGATTAGATTAATCGAAAACTTAGTCTTACTGAAGTTGAAATCGTGCTGTTCTTTGCCTTGTAACTTTTCACATTTAATCTTTAGGATTGGTAAGAGAGGGTTGTTATTAAAATAAGAGTATTCCAAGGTTAGCAAATCATCCAACTTTTCCTTGGCAAATAGAATGGACAGGTGGTGTGTGAGGTACGCTAGGTAGACACTTCTCTTGTGGAGACATCTGAAGTTTAGGAAGTCCTTCTTTTCGAACAAGGATTCAGGCATGGTTAGTAAGATATCGATGGATGAACCTTGTGGTCTGTAGATGCCTGTCTTTAAAGCAAAGGATCCGATCAAAGAGACATCCGGGGTCTTGTAGTTGAATTTGTAGTTTGCAGTGGTTGCAGTAGGCTTGGGGTCTGCGAATGGAACTGAGACGATCTTGTTTTTGAAAAAGGAAAGCACTTCAGATATAGTTTGTTCATCCCACTCTGGGACTTGCTGGATCATATCGTATAGTTTGTGTAAGAACTTTTCTACTTTCAGTATATGTTTTTGGTTTATCTTTACCTGTTCTAGAAGCTCGTCGATCTGTAGTTTAAAAATATTAGATTTGAACAGTTCTGCGGTTTCTCTTGCGATGTGTATATCATACGACGCAGTTGTGCTGGATTTTCCCTTTTTGGTATTTGGATGTCCTTCTTCTTCCTTCTCATCATCATCGTCACTCTCATCTTCTTCGTTTTCATCTCTTGAGTGCTTTGCTCTGTTGGAGTCTGTGAGGGCTCTCTTTTGGGTGGCAGATACGTCATGTTCTTTTTCAGAATCGGTGCTCTGAATATGGGAAGCGTCTCTCTTTATTGCAGGCATTGTGAAACTACTATTGCAGCGTATATCTAGTTGTTTACTGCCTTTTAGTGCGCGTGTGTGCGTATGTACGTTCTCCTATTTGCAGAATGCAATTATCAAAACTCTGTAGACAGAAAAGACTGCTGGCGAGTTGTAGTGGGAAGATTTGAATTTAGTTTAGAAGGGTAGCTTGTCTAGCGTAGCTTCTATACTAAAAGTGTGCGGTTTGAGTATCTTTCGATGTTGCAGCAGTGGCTTGTGTACATAAAAGAATGGTTCCACTCTTCATCACCAACATCATCGCCATAACTTTGAAAAATTTCAAGATGGAAGAAAATTTGAAATCAAGCGCACTCTACTGCGTAATCCACCTGCGGTACCAGTTCGCGCACAACGACGGACCAACAGACGCAAACACGGACAATCTAGAGTAAGAAAAAACTTTTCTGCGGCGGCGCACCGTTCGACACGACGCACCCGGCCACTGCTAGGTGTTCCGTCCAGCGCCACGCTCCAGGCGGAACTTCTAGGCCGAGCAAAAAAAATTACTAGCACTGGGTCTCAAAGGCGCAACGCGTTCGTCGGCCCAAACAAAACACTGCAGTGCGAAATGTTGATCTAGAGTTGTTAAAGAGTAATTTGTTTTATCAGTAGAAGTCATTCTTCTTGAAGTATTTCGGTACCTTTTCGTTCAATATGCTAAAAGAGAAGTTATATATAATCTACATATTATGTTAGATATACGAGAAACTATTTATACGCAAGAACGTATTCCCATAGTTCATACTTTGTTCTATAGGATACCTTCTCATTGTCGTCCATTATGCAGGAGTTGTCTAAATTAGTCAGTCATCGTGTAGATATATTTAGCTATCTACCCCTTCTTTTCATCATATAACCCTAACTTATTTAACTAATACCCTAGGGTTACTGACTCTAAGATATAGTAGATTTCCTTATATTCGACAATTATAATACTATGACTATCATAATTATTAGTTACTTATTTAATTACCGGTTAGTCCTATCTAATTCAACTGATAAGCTGAATTCATCGACTCGCATGTGAGTTTATTGGTAATGTTTCATACTTAACTTGGCCGCTGCTATGGCCATCCAACTTGGCCGTTCAACGTCTAGCTGCGTAAGTCAGTCAAATTTTAGACACCCGCTTAAATAGACAGTCGTACTTAGTCTTGGAAGATTTGCCGGCCCACTGCCTGTTGCAGTTAACATATGACTTGCATGTTCCATTGTTGTAACCGCATATGTAATTGAACGGGTTAACTCCGCGTTTCTATAACAGCCTAAGTGAGTCTATCTCGCTTAGCAATAACATAGCCGCAGCTTCGATGTCGGCGTCTGATAATTGTATATGCGGATCTTCAACGAGCATGTCGATGTAAGATTGTATGATATCGGCTTCGGAAGTCGAGTCAGATATACCAAAATCAGTAGTGTTGATCTGTTTCTCAGCGTAAGCCACGCCATTACTATGAAGGAATGCCAGCCTACCTGGTAGTATTGCCGGAGCACGTGAGTTAAGCATGATTACCGCATCCTTGACAGTGGCGCCACTGGCGTCATAAAAGACAAATCCATCTGTAACGATCTCTCTAGAGTCAGGTTGCAGATCAGCTAGCTGAGTGCCTAAAAATGCCAGTATCCTGGTCGTTTCGTTCATTAGTGTTGCTGTAGCTAGCTTAGCTAACATCGAAATAACTAGGTATTTGAGTACTACGACCATCTGATTACTGACCCTGAGATATAGTATATTTCCTTATATTCAACGCGGAAAGAAAAAAAGATGCCACTTGCCAGAATTGAACTAGCGACCTCTGCATTACAAGTGCAGCGCTCTACCACTAAGCTAAAGCGGCGGAATCTCTAATTATTTGTTGTAACCTGTTTCGGAGTCTTTCTTATTTGTTTTCTTAGATTATAAACAGTTACCAGGAGTTCTTATTGATTCTAATTGCTCTGGTCTTTTTATATAATATATAAATATATAAAGTATATAAAATATATAAGACTTGTAAAATGGGAAGCGCTAATTCTCGGATCATACTAATTACTCATCATGTATTTATATTAATTGGATTTAGACTTCAACTTCAAGATTCTTAGATTACTTGCCAGTCTGATACGGAAGTATCATAATGTGACTTGCCAGTCTGATACGGAAGTATCTTAATGTGACTTCTAGTCCGATACGTTTGTATCGTTGTGACCAACGATACTGGTTTACCAATCGCCAATTGTTCGTTCGTCGTTTTCCTATTTATACTTGTTTTCATGACGCGAGTTAGTAACTTCAGATGGTTCGAACCTAGGATCAGGTTAGTAAAATTTAGTTGTGATTCATTCATTTTGACTTACAATATCTTCCTCCCCTTGTGGGTTCTCTTGGGTTTCGAATAGCTGGCGGAAATTAGTCAAAATTGATCTTCGGATGTTTGGTGGAATATTCATGAATTCGTCTTTGGAATACTCAACTGAGATAATTGGTTCGACGTCTCGCATTTGACAGATGTACGTATCATGGGTTGTGTCTATACCTAATAGTGTGGTTACTTCAGATGCTCTCAGGATTCTTTCAATTGAAGTAATTCGGTTTCTTCTTTGGATAAGCGGCAGGGTTGTATCTGAATTTCTTGATGAATTGGATGAGACGATAGATCGGA
>PPOD03000190.1:0-26982 GCA_003708425.3 Jamesozyma rosinii
GTTATGCAGTAGCACGGTTCCCTTGGTCTCTGTGTTGGCAATGTCTATCGGACACGTGAACACAGCAACCTTGTGCTTCTTGCCCTCGGCCAATGACTTGACGTGACCTTCTGGTTCCTGGTTAAACACCATACCCTTGATAACAGTGGAGTTGTCTAGTGCTCCACCCATGATCTTGACCACTCTGATGGAGTCGACGTTGAAGTAGGAATCGCCCTTTGGTGCTAGGACATGGGATACGGCTTCTGCGACCAGTCCACTCAGCAGGTCTTCGTACCCGTACTGCTTTGATGCGATGACTGGCTTGATCACCTTGGTCAGTTGGTCTTTGCTGTTCTTATCTGTTACTTCGTCGATGACCAGGCTGTCCAGTTCTTTCAATGTGAAGTTCTTGGCCATGTTGTAGCCTTGTATGATCTCTACTGCAGAGAGACCCAGTGCGATCAGCTTCTCGGCAACGTTCAGCAGTTCACCAGCGAGCACCATCACGAAGTTTGTGCCGTCACCCATGTCTATCTTCTGCTGTTCAGTGGCCATGACAAGGACCTTGACAGCTGGGTGCACGATTTCTAGTTCTCTGAGCATGGTTGCTGCGTCATTGGTGACGATAATCTTACCTAGATGGTTGACAATGATCTTGTTTCTACCACATGGTCCCATTGAAGTGAGACACATCTGGTGGATCTCACGGATGGCTGAGATGGACTTGTTAATCTGGCCGTCGGCATTGGAGTAGCTGTTGTAGCCCTGTTTGAAGAGGCCAGCATTTGGGTTCTGTGGGAGTTTTAGAGACATATGTGCTTTCTTGCTGGAAGTAACTTATGATCCTTTGCTAATCTTGCTGCTTGGAGTTGCTTTGCGTTGTGTTGTAAATACTGTTGTTTAATATTAAGCTGTTTTTTTTTTCATTTTCTCTTTGAGAATTATGGTTACAAATATTAGACGCTTAAAAATACATAGGTAAAGAAAGGTTTAGTATAGTTGAAGTACTGCCTTTTTATACAATACCAACGCATTTCCCAAGGAAATGGTAATAATTGTGTTTATATATACGAAGATATAGATGAATAAATAACAGGACAAAGGCTACTAATCAAATGGCTACATTACCCATTTAGAAAGCGTCTGCCACGAGGTATAAAACATAACCACAAGACCAAATGCAAAAATAGCCAAATCTAGAATCAACCCCATTCTTGCTTTAAATGGAACACTTCTTGCACTGAAACTTTCTTGTACCGCTTTATAGTGTAATAAAGGCGGGTGAATATAAATTAACGGAATACACGCCAATGAACCAACCAAAGAAACAAATTTATCTAGATCATTTGCACCGATCCATGCGAATGTTGCTGTTAGAATAACAACACCGCAACGAAAGTAATTCTTCAACCATTTAACTCTTGGATTATGTTTTCCAGATAAGGTAGATGAGAATGACCAATTTTCTAAGATTCTAATGGCTGGGAATAACTGAAGAGGTGTGGATAGTAGGATAGCCAGCGTGTAAAGTAATTGCACAGTGAGTGTGTATGGACTGTCCTGAGGGAAATTTAGTAAGACAACTGTTTCCACACTTGACCCAAATGCCGAGTAGCATAATAACCCACATGATATGAATATGAAGGTGACGATCATCATGACACCCGATAGACATTTCTGGAAGTGCTCAGGGTGCTTCATAGACTCCTGAATGGGGATTAAAAGACCAACACCCTCGAATGTGAAGATTGCTGTACCAATAAAAAGGGACCAATCTGAAGTGTTGAACCACACCATAGTAGAAGATGCAATCCCATTTTTGGCCACGTAGAATATCGAATAATAGTAGACGTACATCAAACCTAATAAAATGAATAAGTCTGCAATCAATGCGGTACCACTCAGTTTAGTAATATTTCTTGTTAGTGATAATGGAATGAAAATCAATGCCTGTAAAACAATGTACATGAGTAGACTAATAGTATCTGTCTTGAGGTCAAAGACATTTTCAATAAATACCTTTAAATTTGTAGCAGTAAAGACTGTATAAGCAGCCGCAAATCCAATCTGGGATAAAGCAATTGATAATAAAATAGCCAGCTTCATCTTTGAACCATAAAGGCGCTCTCCCATCTCACCATAACCGTCCACACCTATTTTGTCCTTTGTGATAATCAACAGAATGAAACAATAGTACGAGATGACTGCACAAAATAATAAACCAATCGAACTAAAGCCCCAACCACCATTATGGAATGCCTTTGGCAAGAACAGGACACCAGTACCGACAAACGACTTCAGAAGAAGCAGTACTGCTTTAAAAGTCGATGCTTTGTGTTTTTCCTTACGGGAGCGGCCATGACTTGTCGATGTTCCTAGCAATGCTGTGGATTCAGTTTCAGATTCTATAGCTTCTTCTTCCTCCATACCATTTTCCAAGTCTGATTCGTCTTCTGACTCAGACTCTGATTCGGATAAATCTTCACCGGCGAAATGGCCGTAAATGGTTAAGAATTCTATAAAGTTTTTGGTAATAAAATTCGGTTGCTTTAGGTTTTTCTTCCGACGTCTTTGAATGATGTATGATCTTCTGAACCCACCAGGTGCTCTTATCTGTTCGTGTGTCATTAACGAGTCTGTCAATTGCTGACTGTTGTGATTGCCAATGATACCACCACTGTTGTTGTTAATGTTATTGAGGGTTCTATCGTAATTTTGTTCAGGATTCAGAATGCTGTTCAGTGTGTTCGAGTTCACTGACAAAGCAGAGAAACTCATTGATCTTTTCCTCTTTGAATTTTCATTGAACATAATACCATTGTAATTATGCGCTGCAGGCGACATAGGCTCTGCTATATTCTTGGATGGAGAGGTTGAGTTATTATTCTTGGAGGGCGATATTGACAAGGCTTGGGATGTGGGATGCTCGTTTGTCCATTTATATAGATCTCTTGTGATATCCCCACCTTGCAGTTTCAGGTCATCTGAATTCTGGACCAGATGTCTAGCCACTGCATCCACCACCTGTGGATGGGGATTTGTAATATCAACTCCTGACGTGCTATTATTGGAAAGTGCATTCTTAGAAGGAGACCTGTTAATATCAGCAACCAAAACACTACCCTTGGAGTTATCCGCGAGCAGCGGAGGACCAGCAACAGTCTGAGTACCTGTATTAATAGGGTTGCTCTTCAAAGCAGCAGTAGTGCTTGATCTCCTAGATTCAAATGACTTTGGGATCATCGCATTTGAGCTTGATCTCCTTGATCTGACATGCTGATCGGGAGCAACAACTGGATCATCCTGGGTTTTGGGTTTCTCTTCCTTGGGGATATCCAGTGAATTGATAATTATCGGAGTAGTACTACTTTGAACATTTGCTGCGGCAACCACAGGCATATCATCCTTGCTGGGCTTCGCAGAAGAAGCGTTGCTATTGACATTGCTCTGCTTCTTGGCCTTGCTCTTGTTTTTATTTTTATTTTGTTGTTTCTTTTTACCCTTCTTTGCCATCTTGACTGCACAAACTATATTGGTATTACTGGAGATGTACAAGCTAACCAAATTAGATCATTCAAGTACAGTACTCTCTCCGACTGGGTTCCACACGATCCACTTTCCATCTTTATAGACTCCCAGATGCTCTGTTCCTTGCTTCACAATTTTCCAGAGCCTGAAACTCACAGCGGTCCACGCACCCAGACACTGTTTTTCTGAGACTACGCGACGCCGCGCCGTCGGAAAAACAACAATGGGCAGAAAAGCGGGCCGACCAATCCCGTCGGCGGATTCGGTGGTGGATCAGTTTGAGTGTGCAAAACAATCAGCAATGCAGTTGGAACACACTTGAAGAAGGTGTATGGCAAATAGAAACAAGAACAGTGCAAGAGAAGCAACGTTAAGGGAACCTAACATAGCTGTCTGATCGCATACAGGAAGCATATTGAGATTGCTCTAGTGTACAAGAAGTTTCTGAGTCTGTTTTCGTTCTGAATCAAAAAATTTGTTGCATTTGTTGATCTTCTTCAGGTAACCCATAGAGACAACAATAACGATATTCAGTCAAGAGAGCACTGTTTTTGAATATATTACTATTACCTTTGGAATATAAGCAGATATGGCTAGTTTGGAAGATCTGATTCCAACAGTAAACAAACTGCAGGATGTGATGTACGCATCCGGGATTGATTCGTTGGACCTGCCCATTCTGGCAGTGGTAGGGTCCCAATCGTCTGGGAAATCCTCAATCTTAGAGACATTAGTCGGGCGAGACTTCTTACCAAGAGGTACCGGTATCGTTACAAGAAGACCGCTGGTCTTACAGCTGAATAATATCTCTAAAACATCCGCATCATCTTTGGCTATGCAGAAGGTGATAAGCTCACATAGGAAGATCGAGAATGAAGATGAAAGTTCCTTAGAGAGCGATGATAATGAATTTGATAAGGACATGGGCACGGACGACTCATCCTCTCAGCCTAACGAGTGGGGTGAGTTCCTGCATAAGCCAGGCCAAAAATATTACGATTTCAATGAAATCCGTAAGGAAATCGAAAACGAAACTGCAAGAATTGCAGGAAAGAACAAAGGTATTAGTAAGATCCCAATCAACCTGAAAATCTTCTCTCCACATGTGTTAAACCTGACCCTGGTGGATTTGCCGGGCATCACCAAGGTCCCCATAGGCGAACAGCCCCATGATATTGAAAGACAAATCAAAAATTTGATCTTGGATTACATTGCTACACCAAACTGTATTATTCTAGCAGTATCACCGGCAAATGTCGACTTGGTCAACTCAGAATCATTAAAGCTGGCCAAGGAAGTAGACCAACAGGGCAGAAGAACAATCGGTGTCATCACCAAATTGGATTTAATGGACTCGGGAACCAATGCGATGGACATTCTCCTAGGTAAAGTTTATCCTTTGAAATTAGGATTTGTAGGTGTAGTCAACCGTTCACAACAGGATATTCAACTTAACATCACTGTAAAACAAGCATTAGACAATGAAGACCATTATTTCCAAAGACACCCTGCATATAGAACCATTGCTAACAGATGTGGGACACGCTACTTGGCCAAACTATTAAACAAGACCCTCATGAACCACATCGGTGAGAAACTACCTGATATCAAAACAAAATTAAACATTTTAATCAACCAAACAGAAAAGGATCTAGCTACTTACGACGGCTCCCAAGGTTTGATAAACAAACAGGATAACAAAGCTGGTCTTATTTTACAACTAATCAACTCGTTCGCTACAAACTTCACATCTTCTATTGATGGTAATTCTTCAAACATCAATACAAAGGAACTATGCGGTGGTGCCCGTATTTACTATATTTACAACAACATATATGGGAAGTCATTAAACTCAATCGATCCAACCACAAACTTGACGACAAGCGACATCAGAACCGCCATAAGAAATTCGACTGGTCCAAGAGCAACACTTTTTGTCCCAGAATTAGCATTTGACTTATTAGTTAAACCTCAAATCAAGCTACTGCTGGATCCGTCGAAGCATTGTGTCGAATTGGTCTTTGATGAATTAATGAAAATTTGTCAAAACTCAGGATCAAACGAATTGTCAAGGTATCCAAATCTTAAAAACACATTGGTGGATACTGTCAGTGATTTACTAAGAGAAAGACTAGGTCCAACACAGGCATACGTAGAGAGTTTGGTTGATATACACAGAGCGTACATCAACACTAACCATCCAAAGTTTTTGAGTGCAACAGAAGTTATGTCTGAAATACTAGCTACACGTGAAAATGAAAAGAAATTCAAACAACCCAACGCTTCTTCATCAGTAGAAAACCCTACAGGGACTAAATCTGACAAGGAAGCTGAAAGTTTAAAGAACAACGAGACAAATAGTCTGGGCTCACTGTCCCTGAAGAATTTCAACATCAATTCTCCAGCAACAACAAACGGTATATCTAAAGGCAGCAATAAAGGCGCGCCTTCTACCGATAGCACCACGACTCCAGGAGCAAACAGCAACTCTGAACCCTACAATAGTGATCACAACAAAAATTCTACCAGTAATTTCTTTGCCAATTCAAATCTAAGTTCTGGAAATCATATTAACAATATGAACCAAGGTATCGAAAACGATCCGAGAGATCCAAAGGATTCGTTCTTAAATTATTTCTTTGGCAAAGAAAATGCTAATGGAGAAATAGCAGCTTCAGGTGGTAGAAATGATACCTTCAATAAAACAAATGATTCCAATACTTCCAGATTTAATGAATTAAACTTAAATAGCAACAACAGTAACAGCAATTTCTTAAAGTTTAATCAGGATTCTAGCAACGATCCGAATGAAACAAAATTGACGGAACGTGAAGAATTAGAATGCGAACTGATCAAGAGACTAATCATTTCCTATTTCGGCATTGTTAGAGAAATGATTGAAGATCAAGTCCCTAAAGCAATTATGAGCTTATTAGTTAACTTCTCAAAGGAAAACGTTTCTAACAGATTAGTCACTGAACTTTACAAAGACACACTAATTGACAGCCTATTACAAGAGGATGAAGCACTTGTTCAAGAGAGAATCAATTGTTCAAATTTATTGGATACTTATAAGAAAGCTGCCACACTTGTCAATAATATCTTATAGTTGTTTATTTGGCTATGTGCATTCATTTAATTATTTATTCATATGTATTTTTTCTTCTATGTTTACACGATACCCAACATTATCAAGTCAGATATGCTTATACATAAATATATATTGCAAAGTAATGTACTTGCTACTTTGATTGTAGAATTTTGTTTTTAACGTCTAATGTCTCACTTTTTGTTCCAGACAAGTGAACATATACATGCCTATAGTATCATTACATAATCCCTACTTTCTAATTACATTGATTGGTTGCCTTGTAGAATTTGATGAATACCCAGATGCTACGTTTGTGTTATTACTGGTGCTGTAGGTATTAATCATTGGTGAAGACATAGAATTGCGCAGATGACTTCCATGATCTTGGTATATATGGTGCTTATCTGCCGTACTAAGTAACGGTTGCCTTACATTATGCTCAACACTATTCTCATCGTTACCACTTTCTAAATTGTTATTATCTTCTTCGTGATCTATGGTTGTCTTGTGTTTTGAATTGTCTCCTACTTTGAATACAAGAACACAGCAGAGTAATGACATAATAAATGTAACTCCCAAAACTACACCTACACCAACAGCTACCACTGGCAAACTCAAATGATAATTTTCCTTGTGCAACCATGTCAAAGATATTGGTCTATCTATCAAAAAAACACAGGCTTGGCCATTTCCAGTACCATAGACATTAGCTGTACAACCTTTCTTTAAAATCCTCACTTCATTATCATTCCCATTTTTAACTTTTAGAAAGTGGTCCTGCGAGGAGATACTTCGACATTCTAACGCCTGCCCCAATTCTGTCATTATCTCATTGTCGCTATCACAATTCAATAAATATTCAGTTTCATTTCCTCGTATTATATGCAGCTTCAAAAATTCATATAGTTTTGTATAGTTTGCATTTATACCATCTAGAAGCAATGAGGAATATGTTGGAATTAGTATGGAATATGGTTCACTATTATTATCTGGAAAGATCATGTCTGCCAGAGAATCGAATTGCTTGATAAAGTCAATAATGACATCTGTTCCTGTAGTATTAATTAGATCAGCTAATGTAATTTGAAAATTCGTTGGAATATTGACCTGCTTTAACGGATGAACTACACCCTGGTTAAAAAACACGTCCGATTGCTTACTTAGAGTGAAATTTTCAGCCATAGAGTCTAATTTCATTGAAATTGAAGAAGACCCAGTGGCTTGATCTAGAGTGTCTATTGAAATTTCATTACCTAGAAGATTTTTTGTCGTTATAGATTTATTCCCCATACTGGTGTAATAAAGACCATTCAATATGTAATTTTTCATTAGCAGCTCTTTCGCTGTTTCGTTGTGTTCAATGTATTGAGTATTTAAGCTCAGGTAATTCCATGAATTAAAGCATGGTAGAAAGATGGTATAACCTTCATGGTTTGGTTTCAATTCTAATAAATTTAATTGTCTTAGGAAAGAGATAGACTTTGAACAATGATCGAATGGTGGTATTGAAAGGATAAGATCATTTGGCAACACCAAATCACCACTGATTGTATAAATCAAAGTATTTCTGATACGATAAGGTTTAGATTGAGATATCTTATGCTTTCCATTGATGTGATAACCTGTCTTTGATTTAGTAATTTTCATTTTTTGACAGTTACCACCCAGTTTCTTATTTGAGGAGCAATATGCTGATGTGAATATCTTAGTAAAGGATTCTTCGTTATTCAGAGCAGGGAATTCATCTTCTAACCATATTTGCTCTTCAGTGAAATGGTAAAGTAAAGTAGATTTGGTGAATCCCGTATCGTCATTTTGGTCGGCTTCAGGAATGAACAGAGTAATCGGTCTATCCTGATTAGAATCTATAAACTCTTCTAAATGCCTAAAGTAAATTTCTCTAACAAATGCAGAACAATTCAGTCCATGCAGATACTTTTCTGCATCAAAAACAATTTTGCTTGATATTATATCGATTTCTTGGGCAACATGAGCTAGTCCAAAATCATATACTTCATTAGATAAAAGTGTTTCTGATGTTTTGTTTAGAATATGGTGGTTCCCTACGTTATTGCTCTCAAAGAGTATCATTTCCTTATTCAAATTTGTAATGTTTATTGGTTTTGGTGCGGTTCCCCCAATGACTCCTTGAAAGACCAAATTCTTATACAACGTGGATATATCATCAGCCCATTTATTCCTTATTGAGCCTTCCATTTTCTCATAATTATTATAGGAATCCAACAGATAGTTTAATTCTACTGTATTAAACCACTTAGTGAAACTATCATCAGATGGTATTAATACGGTGTTGTTCATTGCTAACAAATCCGCGTTTGGTATGTATCGTATTATGCTTTTAATGTGCTTGTAGGAGAATTCATTATTTCCATCAATATTATTATTTTCTCCAATATGGCTTATTAACTCCGTGATTCCTAGCGAATCATTTAGAAGAAATGCAATACCATGTACTGTTGCATTCTGAAAATTTGGCAATAGATCTGGTTCAACAATGGGTACTCTATTGACTTTAAAATTTGTTTCTGATACTTGATCCCATTCTTGGGACAAAACAAATGGATACTTGACATTTTGTGAGAACACAGTTGTTTTATCCTCCAGAATATCCGTCTCAATTAGCAAGTCATGTATCATATAATTTTGGATATCGAATTTTGAAATATTAAATGCATCATTCGCAAATGCAGAGTTGACAGGGGCGAACAATGTATAATTTTGTAATTCATTTAAATACGGTATGTTGCCAGTTCTTTGCAGAATCCTCAGAAACGTCGAGAATTCGACATGACTTGATAGGATATCTACAACAGAGGTAAATGGAAAATCAACATCATTATCCTTCTCTTTCTCAGCACCATGATCCTTGCTTATGCTGTTGTCTGTAGTAAGACCGAACACGGTTAATGCAATAGATAGTAGATACAGAAATGTGGAATATGAATATTTCATTCAAGAGCGTATGTGAGACGTGATTGTGGTAGTTTAGATGTGCTTGTTTATCCTAGACATCCAATGTATCCCAGACTAAAGTAAATGATGTATGATATTATAGTTAATAACTTATTTGATGATATATTTAAATATACCTTTATCTTCTTTCCACAAGGCCAAGCTATTTGCTCATATATCTAGAATCGCTTTGAAATCTAAATAGTAAGCTGATTTTTTGGAAGGGGCCAACAAAGAAACACGGCTGCCATTCTTCAAAGCTCATTGGGGACAGACATAAAAAAATTAATATTTCAAAGACATCTATGGCAACAATCATATATTTCTCGATCTTAAGGAAGCTGATCCGACCATATTCGTATTTGGTTTGGCTCCGGGTTCTAAGAATTGTACTAGCTTCTTATTATCACGTACAAGTATCCTATCGAAGTGGAACAAGAATTCCGTACATAGCAACCGGACTAAACTAAATTAGATACGCGATAAGAGGTCACTATCAGGTGATATTAGACGCAATCGTATACTGATATATATATATATATAACTTACAAAATTGTAGATTCCCGTTTTTGCCTCAAAATTTTCTTGCCTTGTGTGGTATGTTGATGTCATTCAGGGTGTTTGATATCGCGATGGCCTGATGCTTGTCCTGAGCGAAGTAATTATTTATTTATTCTGATAATAATGCAAAGCCACACGATCGAACCTATAATTGTAATAGACATATCCCAGCTGGAATGCAAGACTGTTAATTATTTCTAAACGTTGTTATAATTGCTAACCGAACACATAGGCTTCTGTTGAAAGTTGAATAGCTTTCCTTCATTATTGTAATATTGTATTACGGGATACTGAATATCTGACTAAACCAGTACGACACTCAATTTTGATGTATATACACAATACAAATGTCAGAAAGTATACAGAAAGCATCACACAATGATATATTTGCCATTTCTACGGTGTCACAACTGTTTATAATATACCTTAAAACGGCTTCACCGTTAGTATCAAACTTGCAGACTCATTATTCAAGCACGTTGATTAACGTATATAGTCCAGAATATATATTCCCATAGGCTACTATATTAATATTATATTAAATATACCTGTATGAAGGTTCCGTTTAAATAAACTAATTGTATTGCATATAACGAGAGGTTGAACTGAATTTTTTGTAACCATTAATGACTTTATCGACTGCTTTCAAGAAATCTTTTTCAGAAGCAACTTTCCTCCTTGCTCTAATAGCAAACATACCTGCTTCTGTACACACAGATCTCAATTCAGCACCTGTTGAGTTTGGACATAATCTTGATATCAATTCCCATCTAATTCCACGTTCAACACTCATAGATTTAGAATGGATACGGAAAATATTAGCACGGCCTTCTAGATCAGGTAATGAGAATTCAACCTTACGATCGATTCTACCAGGTCTCAATAATGCAGGATCCAATGTGTTTGGTCTGTTGGTAGCAAACATGACCTTGATGTTACCACGAGGATCAAACCCATCTAACTGTGTAATTAATTCTAACATAGTTCTTTGAACTTCGTTATCACCCCCAGCACCATCGTCAAAACGAGCACCACCAACTGCATCGATTTCATCAAAGAAAATGATACAGGCCTTCTTAGTACGGGCCATTTCAAATAATTCTCTGACCATACGTGCACCTTCACCAACGTATTTCTGTACTAATTCAGAACCGATAACTCTAATAAAGGTAGCGTCTGTTCTATTAGCAACAGCACGTGCACATAATGTCTTACCTGTACCAGGAGGGCCATACAGTAATATACCCTTTGGTGGATCGATACCTAAGGCAGCAAATCTTTCAGGAGACAATAATGGTAACTCAACAACTTCTCTTAATTTTTCGATTTGCTCCTTACAACCACCAACATCACTGTATGTAACGTCTGGTTTTTCTTCAACAGTCATCATGGTAACAGAAGGATCTATTCTAGGTGGCAATGGTAATTCAATGTGGTACTTTGATCTATCCACACCAACTCTCATACCTTCTTCAATATCAGTGGGGGAAACACGTTCACCTAAACCAACAACAAACTTGGCAATTTGTTTCAAATTAATAACATATTTGGAATCTTCCTCGTCTTCTTCATTCTCGTTTGCATTATTGCTGTTTCCTATGTCCCCTGATCCAGCACTTTCACTGTTACTGGCTTCTTCGTTACTACCATTTCCTTTAATGATCTTTGTACAACGCGCCACTTGTAAAGGATGCTCTTCACTTAGTCTTTGTCTATCCCCCATGATATCCCATAAATGTGAAGGGGCTAACCCAGTATCACTTTCCTTGACACCAGCCTTCTCCTTGATTCTGACCTCAATCTTCTTCAAGTCGACCTCAGTTTCCTTTAACTTTGATGCATATGGGGCTGCACCGTATGTCTTTAGGACCTGGATATCACCTTCAGATAAGGGCGTACTTTTGTCATCCTTTTTTGCGTTATCTTCTGTAGTTTCAACAGGCGCCTTGAAATTTTCCCAGTCAGCTTTTGGTGGCATATTTTATGACTATATATATGGTTACTATTCTTATTTGATACAATTGAATCAGAACTATTGCCTGGTTTCGATTAGTGATTGTGTTTATATAGTTTAATTGCAGTGGTTTTCAAATGGGTCGGTGGCAAAATATTTTTCGGTTTCTACTTCTTAATTTGTTCTAGATTTCCATGCGCGGGAAACAATTGCTCTCGCACAATATAAAGAGGTACTAATAAGGAAGTTATCATGAACTGCATAAATATAGATAAAGAGTGTCATTAATGTACATATTACCTTACTTATAAACTATCTAGATTCTTGCATATGCTTGCGTATTTTTATATAGATAAATTTGCCCAACTGCTCGCTTTGACTATTTCTCGATGCTTTTAATCTTTTGTTCCAACAACGATGAGTTGTTATCTAAAGATTTTAGTGCATCGAGATGCGCGTTTAACAGCTTGACCAGCTGTGTGCTTTTGTCTTGATTGCCAACAGTTATGCTGGTGGTCTTGTTGAATGTGTTGCTAACCTCGTTTATCTCTGTGATCAATGAGGAAAGATTCAAGGATAGAGAGTTCAGATTTTCGTCTAAAGTCTCAGCAGTTTGATATGCTTGTTGTCTCTTTTGGTCATTGCTATTACCAGTAGTCCCGTTGTTTGAGGATAATATATCAGCTAACAATGTCTCAGTTTTGTTCTCGTAATTATCCAAGAACGTTTCCAGTTCTGATTGCTGTCTTTCGATATATTGTAACGATTGGTCTATTCTATTTTGTGTCTGTTCTGCAACTATTGTGTCTGAGTACAGCTTGTTGATTTGTTCCCCACCTTTTACCAGCATTTGGTCCCACTCATTTACCTTTTTAGAGTATACATCAAAGTGAGTTGCCGAGTTGGTTAATTGGTTAGTCCATCTAGTGACCAGGTCATCCAATGTCTTACTGTCTAAGGAAATAGGTTTCAAATCAACAGGCTTTGGATTCAACTTTGCTTCTGCAATAGGACCAGTTTCAGCTGGTTTCTTGTCATCCTTTGCACCAAGTACTGAACCGCCAGCAGTTGAAGTGGCAGCTGCGGGCTTTGTTGCATCAGATTTTTCATCTGCCTTCTTTGTACCGAACGCAAAACCACTATTAGTGCTTGCTGGGGCTGTTTTGGATTCCGTTTTCTCCTCGGACTTATTTGGGTTTAATGAGAAGCCGGGCTTAGAAGTGGAAGCTTTATCATCGTCCTTCTTAGCATCCCCAAATGAGAAACCTGGCTTTGCTTCAGTTGTCTTCTCAGTTGCATCAACCTTGGCAGTACCAAACCCGAATGCAGGCTTAGCAGAGGCATCACTCTTTTCAGTTTCCTTTTTTCCAAATGAGAAAGCTGGCTTTGTATTGGATTCTGTCTTTTCGGCTTCATCTTTCTTGACATTACCAAACGATAATCCCCCTAGAGTAGCAGCAGGCTTAGTCGCGTCGTCCTTCTTAGCACCACCGAAGGAAAATCCAGTAGATGCAGCAGCAGGCTTAGCTGCATCATCCTTCTTAGCACCACCGAAGGAGAATCCACCTGCAGCAGCAGCAGGTTTAGCTGCATCATCCTTCTTAGCAGCTCCGAAAGATAAGCCACCAAGGGTAGGAGCCGGCTTAGCTTCATCTTCTTTCTTAGCTCCCCCAAATGATAAACCACCTAAAGTTGGAGCAGGCTTAGCCGCATCATCCTTCTTAGCACCACCAAACGCAAATCCGGTAGATGCGGCAGCAGGTTTCGCAGCATCATCTTTCTTAGCACCTCCAAAGGAAAATCCAGTGGAAGCAGCTGCAGGCTTTGCAGCATCTTCAGTTTTAGCTCCACCAAATGAGAATCCAGAGGAAGCAGCAGCAGGCTGAGTTTTATCTGTTGCATTATTTCCAAATAGAGTAGAACCTTGATTGGCTGTACTAGGCACCGCTGTTTGTGCAGCCCCTGGTTGTGTAGAGGTGGCATTTGTGGCACCCTGTGAAAATAAAGATGATGTTCCTGCTGCAGGTTGAGATGCAGTTGCTGCGCCAAGTCCACCGAATGCTGGCTTAGCTGCTGTGCTAGAAGCAGTTGAAGGGTTACTACCGAATCCTCCAAATGCAGGTTTTGTTGCATCTGGGGCATTGGTTGCAGTAGTAGATGGTGCAGTACCAAGTCCGCCAAATGCAGGCTTCACAGCGTCGGTTGTGCCTGCCGCAGGAGCAGCGGTAGCAGAAGTATTACCAAAACTACCAAGTGAACTTTGAGTTCCCGTATTGGACGTTGTGGCATTTTGATTGCTTGCAGCACTAAATCCAAACTGCGAGGTTGCACCGCTTGTAGCTGTGGAGTTTGACCCCAAGCCTCCAAATGCAGGCTGAGATGCTGCGTTACCATTGGCTGCCGAGCTTCCACCAAATCCACCAAATGGGGTTTTGGCAGCAGTATTTCCAGCAGCTGCTGTATTCAATCCAAACGCAGGTTGGGTAGTTGCGTTTCCGCTGGCAGCAGTGTTAGAACCTAAACCACCGAATGCTGGTTTGGCATTGGTATTACTTGCACCGGCTAAACCACCGAATGCTGGAGTGGCTGTGTTATTGTTGGCATTGTTGCTGTTCCCAAATCCTGAAAATGCAGAGTTTCCTTGTGTCCCTGTTGTAGTGGCGCTGTTATTATTTGCTGTGTTAAAGCCAAATCCTGACTGGCCAGCGGTGCCTGTGTTTGCACCAAATCCTGACTGGCCAGCGGTGCCTGTGTTTGCACCAAATCCTGATTGACCGGTGGTGCCTGTGTTTGCACCAAATCCTGATTGACCGGTGGTGCCTGTGTTTGCACCAAAACCAAATGCTGGTTGAGCATTTGTAGTTTGAGCTTGATTATTGTTAGCTGCATTACCAAATGGTTGGTTTGTGTTGGTTTGTCCTTGGAAAGCACCACTCATATTCCCAAATGGTTGATTAGGCTTATTAGTTGGAGTACTGAAATTCACTGTAGGATGATAAATAAGATATGTGCCGCATGGTGCACAAAACCTATTATATAAGATGTTAGTAAATTATTCCTATGCAATATCAATATATTGTCTATCTTCGAGTGTTTTGGACGATGCAATTCTTGCGCAGTGCTACCATACCACCTGGATAAACTTCAATTTAAACTAATTGGTTACGGGATTAAAAATATGACATACTCTTTGGAAACTGGAGCTATTCTAAGATATCTAGTCCAGGTTTCTGCTTGCTGGGTTATTGCGTGATGGGTTGGAAGGTTTTGACAATGCATAGTATCAGCTGAATCGTCTGATATATATTTTTATTTATTTTTTTCTGGGCCAATATCTTTCAAAAATGCAAATCTGTAATTTGTATGAGCGGGTAACAGAAGACGGTCTCACAGTGATAATACAACTCGTTGTCAGCATAGAAACACGATTATATGGATGTTTTATATATTACAATTAACATACTGTACATATGGATGAATAAATTATATATAAGGTTGTATAAATGCTAATCGTTCTGTTCCTTGTGCTCTGTATGGTGCTTACCGCGAACTTTTTGTAGGTTGTCCAAAACTTGATCATATGCAACATTTATTGCTTCTTTTTCTCTTGTGTCCATGCACTTGTCGAACTTCTTGGTGTCCTTGGATGCTATGTCTCCACTTCTTTGCTCGTCTGATACAGAACTGTTGCTGGCAATATCGCCGCTTTTCGTAGAACTTCCTGCATCATTTGTATTTTCTGAAATGGTAGAAGCAGCGGAGTCATCATTTTTGGCTGCGTTTTCAGCACCCTTATCACCTTGATGCTTCTTGAAAATATGATGCAAATGGTAGCCCTGGCTGTGTAACTCATCTATGACACCAATGACTGTAGATATATCGTTCTTCAATAGCAATTCCTTGATTTGATCACTATTTAACGATTCTGCTGCATTCCCTAGTGCTTCCTTATCAACAGGCAAGTGGGATCCTGTTGCAGGCTCTGCAACATCTCCAGCACTTGAGCTTGCAGTGGTTTCATCATCATTATCATCATCTGATATCTTGAAATTTCTGATGGATTCAGGGTTGACTATTCTCTCGGTAGTATTTTCGTCTCTGAATTCGACAGTATCATCCGCTTTATGGTGAGACTTTTCAATTTGGGTACTACCAAATGGAAGCAAAGCTGTGTGTCCACTCTGGCCAAATGCAGCAGAAGTAAGAATTGCATTTGGTGCATTGGAGTCCGGGTCTTGTATTCTCTTAGTGTCAGATTTATGATTCAAAGATGCGTTGTATCTTTCATTCAGTAATCTAATACCCTTCTCTAAACTTGCATCAAGGAAACATAACCTGATTAAGGTTTCTTTACCTTCGATGCTCAATTCATGCTGAACTCTTAGTGAAAATAAGTCTTGAACAACCTTTCTGATCTTGTCCCTTGCGTCGGACACCTTCACGATAAACTTTCTGATCATCTTTTTGTACTCCTCTTGATTTGTGTCATGATAGTTTTCGGTTAATAGTTTAGATAATTCCGTTTGTAAGTTTTTCAACTCTGCTTTATCGGATTTATTAGGTCTGATAGTCTGGTTATCGTCGGGTTTAGCCAATTCCATCTGGATATTTCTTAGTGTGTATAACGATATTTGGTCTCTGATCTTTTCTGGGATGTGCGTGTATTCAAGATCCAGAGTAATCAAAGAAGAACTTTTTCTTACCGCGTCCTCCAATGCTAAGCAGGAAGCTAGATCAGGTTTTGTACCTAGAACTGAGACATGACTCAACTTCTTACACAAAGGTAGGATTTCTGCCAGAGTTACAATGTCAGTTGATGTTAGATTTTCAAAGTCCAGATGTAATCTGACTAAGCTGACAAAGACAGGCAAGCAATCGATCAAAGTTGGAATACAATTTGGGAACATCTTTGGGTTACTCGATATATCCAAAAACTTCAAATTCTCACAATAGCATAAGATGCTTAATAATCTCAACACGTCATTGTTTTCACTGGTGGCATTTTCAGGAACCTCTAGCCCAGCACCACTTAAAGATAAATACTTTAAAATGTTCTTTCTTCCCTTCCTTTTAACTTTGTCTAGTACTGCATCGCAGAACGGTCTTAACTTTCCATTTAGATCATTGAAAGCGACATCCAGGCCTGTAACTTTAGAGTTGACGATCCATCTGGCCAGAATTTCACACTGTTTGAAATCGAGATCATTATAGGTCAACCCCAGTCTTGAAGTGTGCATACAGGCCACCTCGATGAAAATCTTGAATTCTGATAGGGTAGACATTTTGGCACCTGAAAGAACTAATTCTTCGATACCACCTTTAAAAGCAATCCCGCCTGCAAGTAAATTCCAATTCATATCGGATCTGTCTTCCTTCCTGGAGACCATACGTGGTAAGTTGATCTTTAAGGAGGATTTGGAAGGTTTTTGGATATTCGTTTTAATATGTGGTACCATTGTCAAATCTAGAGAGATCAGTCCCCTGGAATGAGAAACGAAATTGGCCAATGACTTCCAGCCTTCTGCATCTATGGGTGTGTTACGAAGGGATAGCTTTTCAAAGTTTTCTTTGTGGACAATCGAACTAAGGATGATATTAAACATCTGGGCAGTTAGATGTACACCATCCAGAGACAGACACAGTATTGGAGCAATGCTTATAAAATCACTAAATGACCAGATTTCTACCATAGAAGGTCTAGGGTTACGTAGTTGTAACAGTGGGATGGGATCTGTCGATCCTGCTGTTAATTGTTTTAATACTGCAGGAATGGGAAGAATCTCACGCAAATGGCAACATCTTGTGTAAACCAGATCGTGTGGGAGCTTGATACGGGGTGGTGGTAGGATTTCATCTTGATCTGACATGGCGGATGTACCCTGTGTAGCCAAAGTGTTTAGTGACGTTGAGGATAGATTGCCTGGACGTCTACTGACCATCGGTTTATCAATTGTCAAGTGCGAAGCTATTTTGCTGACAGAGACATCTTCCTCTGGGTTATTTGCCTTTGGCGCGGAATCACCTGGAGGATGCTTGGCTCTTGCCTCTGCTGCTGCTTCCGCAGCTGCAACAGTGATATTTCTATTTTGTTGATCGTCGATTTCAGAATTTGGGCATTGAGGTGTTTCAGTCGCTGGCATCTTCTCTTCTAGCTTTTTCACGTCAATTCCTGGTTGGTTGTACTTCTGTGAATCAGAATCCTTTGCATTTGGGGAGGATTTTACATCGACTTGTGGTGCCAGTAGTTTCAGTTGGCCTGAACCACCGACGACAATACCAGCTGTACTTTCTTGCATGATTTTTCTTCTTTCCTGGGCAGTCAATCTGTGGATAACAACGGAGCCGTTTGGTTTGACTTCTACTTCACCCTTTCTTGGGTTTTTACTGCAAATCTGCTGTGGCGGGTCGTTGAAGTACGTGTTTGTAGCAAATGCGACATGTTTCAATGGCTGTAGGTCTTCTAGTCCCGGCACTGCAGGGGTCTTTGCAGGGTCGAACTTATGGTATTCATCGGATATTCTTGTTCCTGAGGATGTAACGGAGGATTTGGACTCGTCCGAGACATAACTTTCATTGAAGTTGGTATTTGAGGCACCTCTCGAAGTAACCCTTTTCAAAAATGCGCCAAATTTATTGGATGGGGCAGATGCGGAAGTTGGGGTTCCCGAGGAGTAGCCATTGGAAGAGTGTTTCTCAGAGCCAGAGCCCATATACTTCCTGCTTGACTTCTTGAAGGCTGAAGGTAGGGCAACTTTATCTGGGTGGGGAGGTATCGGCCTTCCTTTGGAATCGAGTGCCTTATGGCCTTTGGTGATCTGGGAGTCTATGGAGAATGGAGTGTCATCACGGATGCTGTTCTGAGCTAATTGATTACCCATCTGTTTTGATTCCTTGAATGCATTTACTGAGTATCCTCTAGATTTGTAATATTTTAGAAATTCAATCAAGCGTCTGTTATCTATGTCTGTGATTTCGTCGCCATGTTGGAGAGAACACTCTTCGTTATCGAGGTCTTCGCAATTGCGGACATCGTTGCTCTGATTGCTGTGACTATGGTGGTGGTGGTTGTGGTGGTGTGAGCTGTTTATTGATTTTTCCGATATGTCTGAATTTACTCTGGACGATCCAAATGGGATTGGCTTGGCGTTTGGATCGTTTACATTCTGTGAGCTTGCATGCTGCGTTTTTGAATTTTCGTTAGGTTTGATATTACTGAGTTCCGAGGAGTTGTGTGTATTCAGAGACAGTTGGGGTTTTGTTGGTGATTGCACAGAGGGAGCAAATTCCCCTATTGATTTCGAGCGTGAGGGTGTGTATGACTGTGATTTCGAGCGTGTGCGTGTTCTTGGGTCCTCGTTTGCATCCCTGCCCTGAGAGCGCTGCTGAGTTTGGCGTTCTGGTACTTGAATCTGCGATACACTCTTCCTACGACCAAACAAGCTCTTGAAGAACCCTTGTTTCTTCTCTGGCTTAGAGTCCTGGTTATCCCTGTACGATTTTGAATCAGGTGCTGAGAGGGATTTGGATCGTGTTAGTGGCGAGGTGTATGAAGTTGGAGGAATATTAGTACTGTTGTTGTTTGTTTTATCGAGGGATTGGGGCCGAAAGGCTCTGCTTGGCTCTGGAGTAGAGCCCCTTGAGTCAGACTCGCTATTTGAGGACTTGGATCTCTGCAGGGCCTCTTGTTGTTTTTCTTGGTTGTAAACCACTGTAGCAGCGTCCAATTGCTTGGCAGCCGTCTCCAGTTCCCTCTTAGTGTTATCGATTTCATTTAATTGCTGCTGGTGTTGTTGTTCGTCAGTCTTGGGGTCCTTGCTACTTCCGTGGGACTTGTCCGAGGCCTTAGACCTGATGAACCAACCGACGTCTAGGGAAGGTATGTTATGCTCCTTCAGCATGTCTTGATTGTTCTTTAAATCCATAGTTCTTGAGTTTTCTTTCTGTGACTATGCAATGGATGATAATTGTGTAGTTGTACGATTGTAATTTGTCAATCTATAATTTCATAGACTTGCGTGCGTGGGTGTGTGTGCTTTAACTGTCGTGGAGTATATATAGGGGGAGGATAGCAAAATAGAATGTTAAGAATCCTGTGAGATAAGTAGTCTTTATAACGACAATAAAGAGTAAGTGGTATATAGAAGTGTATAGTACTGGGGAAACAGCAGAAACAAAACGGTTCAGCGATAATTGTATCCTTCTTCCGTCAAGGTCATGGTGTTTGCGAAGAGTGTTCTCTGGGCATTCGATAGAGCACACTCTATTTTCTTTCAGCATTCAGAGCTGGGGGATCTTGAAAAACCGCTTCATATTCCGGTATCCACCGAATCTGCAAACAGTAAACACAGCAAGAACAACAAGAGCCAGAGCGCGAGCACGAGCATGCACAGGGGTCCCACAGTAGCAGAGCACGCCGTGACGACTGTCGCGGGGGGAGGGGGGGTCAGTATTCACACCAGCCTCTGTGCATGGTGAAATTGGCAGGTGTGTGTGTGTGTGTGTGTGCACTCCTCTGGGGAAGCACAACCATGCATACTACTGAATCCCCAAGAAGCAGAATGCCAATAGTAATTGACAGAGTATGTAGCTGTATATACAGAGAGACCGCACTCTAGGCTGCGTGTGTGTGTGTCTGAAGCATAAAGCCAATTTAAGTAATTCCTGATAATAAGCTCAGTGTTGTCTGCGAGGGTTTCTCCCTGCTCTTTAGGGGGCTGCAATGTGAAAACGTGGGATTTGACAATCCACACAGACGACCATGATGCATCCCCCTGTGTTGGGATCCCTCCCGTTTTTTATGTATTTGCATTGTGTAGTTCAAGGACACAGAGCGTTGGACACAGAGCATTGGCAGCTCGAGTCTCTCCCCATGCTCAACGCTGTCTTGTTGTCCATTGCAGTTGCTTGGTATGTACGGTTCGCCAGGCTTTGTATGCGGTCGCTGTCGGCCGAAGCAACGATCTGCCATCTCGGATATACGAAAAAGCAGCAACTGCGATGTACTGGAATTTTTCAGTTTCTTGGGCAGACAATGCACTGGTTGGTAGTCGTTTGTATATATGTGTGATTACTAGAAGGTGTCTTGGTGATTGCCTGTCCGGTACACAGAAGTAGATGCGGCAACGATGGACGATCTTCTGCAGTTGATTATTAAAAAGTATAGTTCACGGGAACAGCTCGTGCAGGATGGTATCTGGAATGGGGAGATATACAAGGACTACACGAGCCACGGCACCAGCCTGGTTAAGAGCATTGCGATGAAGGATAGAGGATGGATATGGAAGACGCTGGTGTTGCATTCGGACAATGTCGACCTCGCGGATTCAGAGCCGGACGGCAATGCAATGAGCAGGACCAACAGTCAGTCCACTACTGCCGGAGCCGATATCCCGTTTCCTGAATCGTTTGATGACTTGGTCCCTGTGCCGGCAGTGCTCCCAACCTCGGAGAAGCCCAAGCAGGCACCCAAGTCTTCTCACGGGTCAAGTCATCAGATTATGAACCCGATCAAGAAGTTTTCTAGCGGTATACGGAAACTTACTCCTGTCGAGACCCATATCCATCCCCTGCATAACATCATGCACTCACATTTGCACTCACATTCACATTCAAATACACATTCACATTCACAATCCCAAGAAGACATTGAACACGACGACTCGATGTCCCTAGAGGACACACTTGAGATCATCGACCTGGATCTCTCCCGACTCATGATAGACGACATATTCAGGGACCCAGCGGTGCATGCTCAGATGCGGCAACTCATGTTCAACTACCTCCTCGTGTCAAACAAGACCAACGACCCGTCTTGTGCAGGGGTAGACCCGCTGAAGCAACGGTACCGATACAAACAGGGCTACCACGAAATCCTGGGACTCATATACCTGCAGTTCCATCCTACCACCGAAGTCCAGCTCAAGACAATCCTCATCATTTTCACCAGACTGATGACACCACTCTCACATACATTCTACAATGAGACGAACCTGATACGCTGGGAGTCCAATATATTTGCACCACTGTTGAAACTAGCCGCTCCTGGTACTCTGTACCCGATCTTCTACCCGAAGGGCGAGTCACAGGACGTGCCGCATAACATGATATGGCTGATCCGCTGGACACGACTATTGTTCATGCGTGAGATGTCGCAGGAGTCGACGCTGATTGTGTGGGACCACATACTGACGGGGACGTACCCGCTGGACCTGTTTGTAGCGGCTGTTGTAGTAGTGGTGTTGTTGGCTACGTCTGGGAAGTTGATGGACATGAAGGGCAGCAAGGATGAGGTGTTTGATTCGGACGATCTGATCGAGACGATGCTGAACCTGTCCACGCGAGCCAGGGCAGCGCAAAGTGATCGTGATAGGGGGAGTAGTAGTAATGATGACGATATCCTGGAGGTGTGTAGGCTGGCGAAACTGATATGCGACTATTGGTACTCGCGAGACTTTGAAGGGTTGAAGTGTAGTTGCGATGCCTTTGTTAGAGAGAGTATGGTTGACCCGAACCGGAAACGTGTGGAGAATAGGCTGCGGGAGCGTGTTATGCGGTCGCTGAACAAGTAGGGAGGGGCGGAAACCCAAGAGAAATGAAAGAATAAATAAATAAGTATTGTAATATGAAATAGAAACTAATAAATACGTTAATAAATAATATGGGACAGGGGTGCTAAGTGCCGGGTGCAGGATGCGGATCATATCTTTTTTATGGCATGATCTAGTAGGCTCTGACGGTTGGTGGGACAGGAGGACACTCGTTTTCATCCAAAGTGGTTGCGATGACGTCTCTGTACTTCAATTCTACAGGGGCCGCTGTGTTCTTTTGCCACGACAGAGTGTGCTTCATCCATTCCTTGTCGTTTCTTTCTGGGTAGTCCTCTCTTGCATGAGCACCACGGGATTCCTTTCTGGCTGCTGCACTGACTGCGGTTTGTGTTGCACAGGTTAGCAGGTTTTGTAGTTCTAGTGTTTCGACCAGGTCGGAGTTCCATATCATGGATCTGTCTGTAACATGGACGTCGTTGAACGAGGAGTCGACTCTAGTGATCTTGTCTACACCGTCATCCAGTGTTTCTTGTGTTCTGAAGACGGAGACGTCCTTCTGCATTGTTCTCTGCATGTTCAGTCTGATGTCTGCAGTGGACTTTGTACCGTTGGCCATTCTAACCTTGTCTAAGTTAGCGATGGACTCTCTGCCGATGTCCAGTGGGACAGGCTTGTGTGGGAGACCCGGTTGTAGAGTGTCTGTGACTTGGTGTGCGACGGCACGGCCAAAGACGACCAAGTCCAGCAGGGAGTTGGCACCTAGTCTGTTAGCACCGTGGACGGAGACACTGGCTGCTTCACCACATGCCATGAGGCCTGGGATGACCTTGTCCTCGCCTGTGGTTTCATCTACTGTGAGTGCTTCACCGGTCCATTTGGTTGGGATACCACCCATGTTGTAGTGAACGGTTGGGATGATTGGGATAGGTTCCTTTGTGACATCGACACCGGCAAAGATGGAAGCGGTCTCTGAGATACCTGGTAGTCTTTCGTGGAGGACACTTGGAGGCAGGTGGCTTAGTTGCAAGAACATGTGGTCCTTGTCCTTACCGACACCTCTTCCTTCACGGATTTCCATGGTGATTGCACGGGAGACGACGTCTCTGCATGCCAGGTCCTTTGCCGTTGGGGCGTAACGTTCCATGAATCTTTCACCTTCTGAGTTAACCAAGTAGCCACCTTCACCACGTGCACCCTCTGTGATCAAACAGCCGGAGCCGTAGATACCTGAAGGATGGAACTGGATGAATTCCAGATCTTGTAGGGGGAACCCAGCACGGGAGACCATGGCCATACCGTCACCTGTACATGTGTGTGCTGAGGTACAAGAGAAGTAAGTTCTCCCGTAGCCACCAGTTGCGATGATAGTCTTGTGTGATCTGAATCTGTGGATGGTACCATCTTCTTGGTTGTAGGCGATGACACCTACGACTTCGCCATTGTGTGTCAACAGGTCCATAGCGAAGAATTCGATGAAGAAGTTACAGTCGTGTCTTAGGGCCTGACTGTATAGGGTGTGTAGCATAGCGTGGCCAGTTCTGTCTGCGACAGCACAAGTTCTGTATGCTTGTCCGCCCTTACCGTACTCCTTGGATTGACCCCCGAATGCTCTTTGGTAGATTCTGCCTTCTTTGTTTCTTGAGAATGGCATACCAAAGTGTTCCAGTTCGATAATGGACTTTGGAGCCTCTCTGGTCATGTAGTGGATGGAGTCCTGGTCACCTAACCAGTCTGAACCCTTGACAGTGTCGTACATGTGCCATTTCCAGTCATCCGGGTGCATGTTACCTAGGGCAGCATTGATACCACCCTGAGCGGCGACTGTGTGTGATCTAGTAGGGAACAACTTTGAGATACATGCGGTCTTATAGCCAGCCTCGGCTAGACCAAAGGCTGCTCTTAGACCGGCACCACCTGCACCTACGACTACACAGTCGTATTCGTGGTCGATAATTTGGTATTTATTGGAGATGTCATCTGTTGGTTTTGCAGTGGTCCCCTTAACGTTTGAGCCTTGGACCTGCAGGGCCTTTGCCGTGGTGGAGAGTGCTCTCCTGTATAATGTGAGGGAGCTAGATAGTTTAGAAGTTCTAGCAGATAGCATTGTGCGTGTGTGGATTACTATGTGTATGTGGTTGAAGGAAGAGTACAGATGGGGGGGGGGATGTGTTCGAGTGGGAATCTTTGTAGGGTTTATATAAATGAGTATGTTCTGTAGGGGTCTGCAGTGCAAAACTCGGGGACCTCTGGGGGAATCGAGAGTGAGCAGAGCGAGTGGAGCAAAAGACGGACTCTGTGTGATTCGGGCATATTACTGGCCCATGGGGACTGACCAATCACAGCGCGCAGCACACGCGGGCAGAGCAATCTCCGGGAACTCGCAGAAGTGGCGGTGGCCCGCTCCGGTGGGCCGGTGCTGTGGGTTCTGGGTGTTGTGTCCGGGGTTCGTGGAGGGTGATGTGTCACGTGTCTGTCACGTGGTGTGTATTTATTGCTACATGTTTTGGTGGTTTTTTTATAGACACTATGAAAGACTTATACTTATACTGATATCTGTCTACTAAATGTTAAAACTGTATGAAACATGCGACAGGATTTGGGGAAGCGGAATCTGTTTTTATCGGTAGAAGCCATTTCAGTGAAGTATATCGATGTCTTCGCTTTCTGAGTTGTATAGCAAGAGAGGATGTATATTATATACATGCTATTGTACACACAAGATGGGATATATATACGTTGTAAGAGATATGCCCATAGTTCATGCTTTGTTCTATTGGACACCTTGTTGTTCTCACTCAATATACACGAGTTGTCGAATTCAGTCAATCACCATGTATGTATATCGTATCTTCCTAAGCCTTCTTTTTTCATAACCCTAACTTGTTTAACCAACACCCTAGGGCCACCGACTCTGAGATACAGCACATCCCCTGGCATTCAACAGAACACACACGGAAGTCTGCTCGGCGGCTACTTTTTTTATCTGTGGAAAAAGACAAGAAACAATACAGTCTATTCACTCTGCATTCTACTACACCACTGTTAATCCACACACACTAGATAGAGAAGTATTGGCATGCGAAACATCTTTATCAAGCTTCCTACCTCGTCACTGAGAAGTGCATCATTATTTAATACGCCACAAACAGTGAACCCAACATATCCTCTAACAGATTCAGAACGGATCGCCTTTCATATACACATTGATTACAGAAACCACTACAGAACCACCCATTTATCTGCCAATACAGCAACAAGAACATCAAACACAATAGCATACAACAGTTCCCTTATATTCTCTGATCTCGTACTTGTTTCAACAGCAGAGAAGATGAACACCAGACACTCAGAACCACCCGCACAACACAACACAACTCGCCCGCACGCGACTCTTTGACGCCCGTCTGTTTTCCTACAGTGGCGAAAATTGCACACTCCATTGAAAAATTATCCACTGCAGTTTTATAAACACACACACATGGCAATACACACTCTATAATATAATACACACACATACACTACAATACACACACCACTGGCAAACTGCACATATGTCTCTAAAACTCCCACAGAACCCAAATGCTGGCCTCTTCAAACAGGGCTACAACAGCTACTCCAATGCCGACGGCCAGATTAACAAGTCCATCTCAGCCATCCGTGAGATCCACCAGATGTGTCTCACTTCAATGGGACCATGTGGTAGAAACAAGATCATTGTCAACCATCTAGGTAAGATTATCGTCACCAATGACGCAGCAACCATGCTCAGAGAACTAGAAATCGTGCACCCGGCTGTCAAGGTCCTTGTCATGGCCACTGAACAGCAGAAGATAGACATGGGTGACGGCACAAACTTCGTGATGGTGCTCGCTGGTGAACTGCTGAACGTTGCCGAGAAGCTGATCGCACTGGGTCTCTCTGCAGTAGAGATCATACAAGGCTACAACATGGCCAAGAACTTCACATTGAAAGAACTGGACAGCCTGGTCATCGACGAAGTAACAGATAAGAACAGCAAAGACCAACTGACCAAGGTGATCAAGCCAGTCATCGCATCAAAGCAGTACGGGTACGAAGACCTGCTGAGTGGACTGGTCGCAGAAGCCGTATCCCATGTCCTAGCACCAAAGGGCGATTCCTACTTCAACGTCGACTCCATCAGAGTGGTCAAGATCATGGGTGGAGCACTAGACAACTCCACTGTTATCAAGGGTATGGTGTTTAACCAGGAACCAGAAGGTCACGTCAAGTCATTGGCCGAGGGCAAGAAGCACAAGGTTGCTGTGTTCACGTGTCCGATAGACATTGCCAACACAGAGACCAAGGGAACCGTGCTACTGCATAAC
>PPOD03000192.1:0-22329 GCA_003708425.3 Jamesozyma rosinii
TAATAATTATTAAAAGGGAGTATATCTTCTTATGTATTGTATATAAGAAATAAAGTAAATAAAATATAATAGGAGTAATTAACATGTGTTCTTTATTTATAATCTTCATGTCTTGTTCTGTCGTGATCTATTCAGGTATATGCAGATCATTGTCTTATTTGTCGTTGATAGTTACTCGTATTCATGGGTGTTACCCTCTCGTAACTATTACAAGCTCTGTAATAAGGTTATATTATCTTGATCTTGGATACAAAACATAAAGAGTAAGACTATTCATCTTTCTCTATCACGTGGGGTACCTTAGAACGTCAGAACAATACAATTCAAGTTTACTGAATAATATTATTTTGTAATGAAAAATTAAACTTCAAATTATAAATTAGTATCCGATATAGTGTAACGGCTATCACATTACGCTTTCACCGTAGAGACCGGGGTTCGACTCCCCGTATCGGAGTAATTTTTTTGATTATTCAATTTACATCAATCTGGACAGATAATCCCCCCAAGAGTACACCATTGCCAACTTATAGTTGTACTATAAATGCGAAAGTATTAAATTCTATACACTTTTTTATATTGGGCCATTAAACAAGTTATAAAAGTCTCATTTCTGTTCACACAACGATCTTAATGAAAATTCAATGTTGATCAGATCCCTCCAGACTTCGAAATGCGCGTTTCTACCTGCCTTCTTTGCTAGTGCTACTCTTCTGCTTATTGCTAAAGAACTAAATCTTGATATAACATCAAAATCAAGCATCGGTCTCATAGCATGACTCAAGTCATGATATTCGTTTGATAATCTCTCCATTCTTGGATTTAAACCACCTAGCTGAACCTCCTTATCAATCAATTGTTGTTGAATAACATACAGTCTCCTATAGGCATCTTCTGATAATGGTATTATTTTAAACATAGACCCGTCCACTTGTGCACCCACTGTTTGATACGAGTTGAACTCTCCATAGCTGGATTCACCAAACTCCTCATTCTTGGGTAATAATTTCATACAGGTGTTGGATGAATATAGATTGAAACTCGAACAATGAACCAGACGTTGTCCAGATAAGGAGTTTGGCTCGTCAGGAGCATATTTCAGCACATGCAATATATCATTTCTATCTGTAACGGAGAAAAAGAGATCTCCATTATTTACCAAAAATTCCACTGACACAGTTTCGAATTTTGAAACACTTCTACCTAATTGCACCATTCTGTAGGGTTCGGCATCAAACCCAACAAATTGGACACCTTGCATGGAATCGCCAACAATGAAAAAATTACCGAAACTTTTGGAGTCGGATACATATATTGGTACATCCAAAAATGCAACGGGCACGACCGAATTATCTTCTTGGGCATCTCTAACCATCACCTTTTGACTTTGACTAATGGCAAATCTACCGCTTAATTCACATACTGATGTTACCGCACCTCTAATATCTTCTTTGAAGAACTTTTCAAATTTGAAGTTTGTATCAGGCTTACCTGGCTCTGGAACAATCTCCGTTACATCATAGATATAGAAAGAACCCGAGGCTGGCAAATCCTCAGTTCCAACATTTGTTATACCCACAACTAAATATTCCCTCTTCCTCCTTGTTCTAGAATCCAGCTGTATATTCATAGCCTTCAGATCATTTACCAGGGAGTTTTCTTCAAATTCAATCTGATCGATAACACTCCATGTCCGTGGATTTATCATCAGAATACCACTTTGGAATCCCTTTGCATGTGGAACATCTTCAATAAACCCTACAATCATCTCACCATCCTCACTCTTCGGAATATAGTCTATCTCCTTAGTGTACGAAACCATATACGTTTCTGATTTTTCATGGTACGTGATATTGGTAAACGTCATAAAGTTCTGCAACAAATTATTAATCCTTATTGTCTTTAATGGCGAAATGTTACCATAGTAGATATTTTTATCGTCAAGTGTATAAACTCTTGCATTTTTGATGTCATCCACACACATTACTGACTTTTTGCCCCAAGGAGTCATTGACACTAGCGGAATATTTGCAAACCTAAAAATTCTTGGGATGGAATCGTCTTCCTTAATTATTACGTATGGAACACTCCCTGTAATAAATATTACAGAATGACCTTTATAATCAGGTATGTAATGCATTATTCTTTCAATCGAACTCACACCCTTAGCATACGCATTGTCTGGAGCACCTGTAATACGTATACTATTTCTTGCAGAATTTTTGTAAAATCTGCTGAATCTTTTTGTAGACTTTTTGTATTGATACATTTCACCTCCATATGTTAAAATAGTCAGGTATTCCTCTTTGTTATTGTGGCCTAATTTATTAATCATTATTTGTTTAATGTATGGGTCTGGGACAACTTCCTCTGGTAATTGGTAGATGCTAATAAAAAGATTTTCGTTTAGATCACCTACACCATTTAATTGGAAAATTCGGTCATTATGATCCTTGGTAAAGAAAATGATCTGGTTGTCAGCAGTAACAAATGTAAAAAGAAGCTGATCCTGATTTGGATCTTCTAAGTTTTGTAAAAATTCATTGCACATGTTACTCTTTAATATAAGACCGGATGTTATAACCATTTCCTTTAACACTTCTGGTAATTCTACTTTCAACAGTTTATTCTTACGCTTGGCATCTAACTCATATATCTTGATATCACCCCTCGAAACGGTAACCAAAATATACGGGTCCATAACAGAGACATGAACAACCTCATAATCGAACTTAATTGTTGTCAATCTGCGGAAGTCTGTATCATAGAGATATAAGTTATTTGTTGTAACCTGAACAATTCTTTTATCTGACCCAAACATTGCAATATAAACTGTTGTAGCATCCTTTCTCAAACGCCCTTCTTTGTGTAACGAAAAATTATTTTCAATTTCGTATACATCACTTCTTGATTTTGTTGAGTCTGTTGTTATTAGGTATTTATCTTTACCTTTAAATTTTAAGTTCCATATCTGCGTTATGCTAATAAACTTCAATGCTAATTCCACATCTGGTTGCACACTAGGTTGCACTGCTACCAACTGGGACCCAGTGCCATTACCTAACGTACCCACAATGGATAATTCAGATTTATTAGGATTTGACAGACCTTTGATGTTAGGCTCAATAGACGATACCTTACCAACTGTTAGAGATGTCAGAGGTCCAATATTCTGCAGTGATGACAACAATTCTATATCAAATGGTTCCACCGTCTCAATGATCTCATCCTTACGGGATGTACTTTTATAATTAATGTCATCAGCATACAAATCGTCTTCGTCTTCATCGTCTTCAACTTCACCACGTTCTTGTGCGTTGCTATTATCTTTATTCAATGCCAAATGAGAAGCCCTACTATCTATCGTAGATCTAACATTATTCAGTCTTACTACAGATGCATTGCCAGATTGAAACCCTATGAAAAGATCCAAGTTAATATTCGAGTTATTTGTATTCAGTCTTGATATGCAAGTTGGGTTCAAGTTGTTTATAAAAATGTTATTGACGATTGGTAATTGAACTATATCAAAAGTTGTCAATAACCTACCCTCAAATTCAGCTTGGATGTAGTATAAATTCGAATGCTCGTCCATCAATAATAATATATCATTTTTATCATTCTTACCATTTGGTGCAGACCAGTATTTCCTCACAGTTCCTTGATTGAATAAAATCTCTAATTTTGTATTATCAATGATTCTTGCCTTTGTTAAAGATTTATCGGAAAATGAATTCAATAATATGACACTTTGTAAGACACCGGTGTTATCAATATAAGCCAATTCGTTAGTACCCAAGACAACACAACCGTTTGAAATTGGAATTAATTCGAACCAATCCCAAGAGAGTTCTTGTAGTTTTGCAATGGCAATGGAATCCACAGTAGTTAAAGTGTCTGTTGTCGTTAACTGGAGAGTAAGGATCATGAAACATGTTGGTAGCGGACTTAGCTTTAAGTTTCCGACCCATGTTAATTTAGGTTGGTACAGCACAGCAATTGTAGGGTTTGAAAAATTGTTTAGAAATCTTATGTCTATGATATTCTGAAGTTCCTCATGCAAATCTCTGGCCGTGCATACATGACTGTTGTATGATACATTTTGGTATTTCAACTTTGGTTTCTTCGTCGTTGGACCATCTTGGTTCGAATCTATATTCATATCATCATCTTCACTTGAAACAAATGGCAATATCGCAATAGTGTCATTGTTGAACACCATTAAACACCTATTGCTGGGGTCTAATCTCAAATGAGATTTCTTCGCCAACGACATCAATGATTTATCCTTAAATTTCTCATCATAAAAATGCAAATTCAGTGTCTCCAGTGCATTATTATCCGGATCAAATCGTACGACAGATAACTTTGCTGTCCCTGTTCCAATCAGCAGACAATCCAAAGATGAACCGTTTGCGGGAACCAAAGCTATATCATTGATCTTCCCGTTAAACTTGAATTCATTAGTCAAATGTAGCGACCCAGTGTCATTGTCCACTTTGTATATCGACAAAATATTAGTCCTTACAACAAGCAACTCTTGGTACTCGTCTGTAGTGAAAGTTCCCGATAAACTGTGCGAGACCACAGTAGCATCAAGGATATCGTCATATATGTTCATTACTGTTGTTGATTCAATTTGGTTACTCAATTGGTAGTCAAAGAATTACAAGCCTCTCCACCTGATAGTTCCCCTTGACTAGTATATAGGCGTTACCTAGATCGTTGTTACAGATTGATAAATTATCGTTCAAGCTTTCTATTTTGCAGGTCTGTAGATTTCACGTGGTTGTTATTTCGTTAAATTTTCAGAATTTTTCAGAACATTCCAAAATTTTTTGAGATTGCGCTGCGACTGGCTGATTATCAGTGATAAAGTTTGGATAGGAACTAGATGATGAGTTGACTCATATGATATATACCATTTACAATAATACATCTAATTGAAAACAGACAATAGACAGAACCTTAACGAAGGGAATATACACAAGTAACATGGCAGACAGTATTCCAGAAAAGAAAGGGTATACCATCGTTATCAAACTAGGCTCATCTTCATTAGTCGATGAGAAGACGAAAGAACCAAAACTGGCAATAATGTCGCTTATTGTCGAGACAGTTGTGCAATTGAAACGAGCTGGTCATAAGGTGATTATTGTTTCTAGTGGTGGTATTGCAATTGGGTTAAGAACTTTGAATTTGAGCAAAAGACCAAAGCATTTAGCTGAGGTGCAAGCTATCGCTGCGGTTGGACAAGGTAGGTTGATTGGTAGATGGGATGCCTTATTTGGACAGTTTGACCAATGCATTGCGCAGATTTTAATTACAAGAAACGATATCCTTGATTGGACACAATATAAGAATGCTCAGAACACAATCAACGAGCTACTAAATATGGGCGTAATCCCAATTGTCAATGAAAATGACACTTTGTCTATCAGGGAAATCAAATTTGGTGACAATGATACGTTGTCTGCTATTACAGCTGCTTTGGTTGGGGCAGACTATTTATTTTTGTTGACAGATGTAGATTGTCTATACACAGACAACCCAAGAAGCAATCCAGAAGCAAAACCTATTGTTATTGTCCCAGACTTAAGCAGAGGATTACCAGGTGTGAACACATCAAGTGGTTCTGGCTCGGATGTTGGCACAGGTGGTATGGCAACCAAGATTATTGCCGCTGATCTAGCTACAAATGCAGGTGTTCACACAATTATTATGAAAAGTTCTGTACCAGCAAACATCGGCAGAATTGTCGAATATATGCAAACTGTGGATCTAGACGAATCGAAACGGAAAATAGCATTGGAAAGTGATCCTTTAGCATTACAAGATTCCGAATTGAAAAGACTAGAATTACTAAGTGTTCCATTACATACCAAATTCATCGCTAACAACACCAAAAATTACTTGAAGAATAGAGAATTTTGGATTCTACATGGCCTTGTTCCAAATGGTGCTATCATTATTGATGAGGGTGCTTACAATGCATTAACCAGAAAGAATAAAGCTGGCCTACTACCAGTTGGCGTTATCGATGTGGAAGACACATTCCATGAGTTAGAAGGTGTCGATATAAAGTTAGGCAAGAGACTACCAAATGGTGAATTGGATAAATCAGTTCCACTGAGAACAGTTGGAAGAGCAAGATGTAATTACACCAGCAGTGAAATTTCAAAAATTAAAGGTTTACAAAGCCAAGATATTGAAGACATTTTGGGTTATTCCGACAGTGAATATATAGCCCATAGAGAAAATCTAGCATTTCCACCGCATTAGACAAATCATACAATTAACATGAGTCATATACAAATTGCCTGAACTAGTACCATAGTGAATTCCATTCGCTTTTTTATTTTATTCTATTTTATTTTATACATTGTGTATGCCATGCATGTGTCTTTCGGAAACTACAAATGATATATAATTTGAGCTGTGTCAGCATTAACCAAAAATTTGGATATCGTCGTTGTTAATAGCCTCAATTTCTGCTTGCTTCTCTTCATCGGAGACATTTTCATCAATATCATCTTGATCGTCTTCATTGAAGTTAATCCTTTGTCCAAGTAAACCTGCAAAGAATTCATCAATCTGTTCGTCAGACCATTTGTATCCTGAATTGATTGGAGCTTCAAAATTAGCAATAGGCTCTTGGATTGTATAATTTAGTTTTCTACCCTTCGACGCCTTTGTATCTATATTTTTGTTTAATTTATTATTCGAGCGAGTCGTTATTGCAATCACACTGTCATTGCCTTGCAAACTACCGGTATTAGAAATCTTCTTATCGATCATATCGTTCAACAAGACCCTGTAAAAATCTTCATCGTCGAATATGTATGGATTTTCCGAAGTATCAACTGCACTGTTATCCTTCTTACGTGGGTCATAATTCTTTGGAACGTCATCACCAGTTTCATCATCATCTCCATTCTCAATTATCTCTGATGCAGTTGTATTTTCGATGTGTTCCAAATTACCGGCATTGAAATCTTCTTGGTAGTTTAAAGGAACAATGTTTCTTCTATTCAATCTGGTACGCTTTACCAGTCTTGTTAAGTCAGCCAACTGGTTTTCTACCTGAACATCAGCCGGTTGGTTAATGGCTTTAAATTTATTCGATGCCAAGACTGTGTTTCCTGATGCGGTAGAAATCTTTGTGGACCATTTATTTAGCACTGCGACTCTATATGTTTTTAAATCCACATCTAGCTTATCATTCTCCTTACCTAATTCTTCGAATGTTCTCTTACGAGTGGAGATTTCTTCTTCCTTTTTGCTTTCATTTTCGCTTTCTTGAGTTATGTGATCTCCTAATTGGAAGTCTGTTCTGAAACCGACCAATTGCTTGAAAACATGTCTTAGTAGCTTTTTATTTTCCTTTAACAGCTCCTTATCTTCCGAAGACTTCTTTGTGTACTGTTTCCATGAACTCTTTGATAATGGCAAACCATTAGCTGCGTTTAGAGCCTTTTGCAACTTGATTCTAACATCGATAATCTTGTCGAATACTTTTGATTGTTCTAGGATAGAATAACCCTTGGCAGCATCACGCTGGGCAGTTTCGGATAGTTTATTCAATGAAGATCTTGTTTCTTGCTGGACGAGTTTAGCCAGACGCTCTCTTTTCACTTTAACGTCCTCCATTTCAACGTCCTCCATCTCTGCTTCACTTTCATGCTCTTCCTCGTGTTCACTTATAATCTCGTCTTCCGAATCTGTTCTGAAAGATAGGGCGTCACTTTCTTCTTCTTCCTCTGCTTCCTCTGCTTCCTCCTCAGATCCAGAGCCTTCTGGAAACTCTGATCCCTGGTTGGAATTGAACAAGTCCTTTCTGGAACCCTTCGTACCTTGGTATTTCTCCTCTTTTAATTCCACGGTGTTTGTATCCTTCCGTAAACTAGATTTCCCTACCTTCAAATAGTGTGCTTTCTTCTGTAGCTCGGCGTCTTCATCCACATCACTAGCGTCACTGTCACTGCCACTGCCGTTACTGTTGTGCTCGAAGACAGCACGCTCGCTATCTTCAATATCGAAATCCTCGTTCACCGGTTTGTTCGCAATATCAGCGATTTGCTCAGACAATGATTTAGCCATCCTATGCTCCTGTGGTATGCTTCTATTGCAGACTTACTTTGTACGTTTAACAACGGTAAGTGCAGGTTTAGTATCATATATATACCAATATCCATTTTCTGCTCATCGCCGAATTTCCAAAACTTCAAAAATTTTTCATCCCAACCACAGAAAATTCTGTTTTGGGCAACTATTTCCTATAACAGCGATTTACCCAACCGAGACACACCTTCCGTATCAGGTAATCGACCTACCACAAGCCAAGGAGACTCTATCAATAACCCAAATACATCAGAATATTGTTATATATGCCTTCCGACAACACACAACCCACATTACTACCATGTACTCCTCAAAGTGTGCTCACGTGACTAGGGACCAATAGCGAGCTAGTATTTTTGCACTGAGCACATCCAAACAAATCGCGGCCCGCTTTCTCGTGCGATTTTGTTGGCCCCATAAAACCGTTCGGGTTGTGCAGGAGCTGCCTCAAATGCGTCCTCCCTTTGAAGAAGAAGACGATTCTATCACACATACGAATAACTGTGCAATCGACGTATTTGATCTTTGGACTAAGGAATTAATCTGTTGATACACACAATCATAATAATATTAATTGAAATAAGATGTTTGGAAGACAATTTGTTCGTTTCGCAAGCTCCACAGGTAAGAAGGCCACCCTAAGATTATACGGGGTTGATGGTACTTATGCCACTGCACTATTCAATGTAGCAGCTGCCGAGTCCAAGGTTCCTCAAGTAGCTAGCACACTAAAAGGGTTGAACTCTCTACTACTAGAAGATGCTAAACTAACATCCATCTTTCACAACCCTGCTTTGTCGTTGCAAGACAGGAAAACCGTGGTCGACACAATTATCCAAACAAACAAGTCTAATGTCGATAAGGATGTCGTCAACTTCTTAAACGTGCTGGCTGAAAATAACAGATTGGACCTGTTCACCAAGATCAGCAAGAGCTTCGAACAGTTAACCGACAACTACGAAGGTATCGTCAATGCTACAGTTACTAGTGCCGAGACATTAGACGGCAGATCGTTGAAGAGAATCGAAAAGGCTCTGGCCAACTCCAAGTTCGTGGGTAAGGAAAAGACCCTGAAGTTGACTAATGATGTTAAGCCTGAAATCCAAGGTGGTTTGATTGTTGAGATCGACGACAAGACTGTCGATTTGAGTATTGCTGCAAGAATCCAAAAATTAAACAAGGTTTTGTCTGAAACTATTTAAGGAATTGTCGAGAACGCCATACTGCAGGTCTCAGATCTCTTTCTTTTTTATACAAATACAATCAATCACAAACATATATAAAATATATATTCTCAATAAATATACTAAATCGTAAACCATATCTCCAATCATGAAATGAAATGAAAAAGACTAGTACTTATATGTTTCATTCTATTTACAAAGTTTGTCCTACATAGTCTGCACGTGTATGCGATTGTACAATATATACATATATATACAGAGATAGATCATACCTATTTCTCACATATTGAACTAGGTCCTATTACACTGAGACATCGCCCTTTAACTCAGACAGCGACTTTATACTCAATTCCTTCAACAGTGCACTTTCTTCTCTGAATGTATTACACGATCTATCCATGACCTCATGCTTGACATTAGGCAAGACGCTATTCCAGTGCTTCTCTAGGTCACCCATTCTCCATTGATCTTCCCAGTAGATGGTAGCACTGCCACTTTTGTCATTTTCGACAGGTTCTTGCTCCTTGCTACTGATATCCAACTTCAATATGGACTCCTTCAAATCTGCAACCGCCTCCTGGGCGAATGTTGGTCTGAAATTACCACTGTACCACACCTGGCTCCACTCATTCTTCATTCTAAGCTTATCATTGTCCTTGGCGTACAGCACATCACGTAGATACCTTAACCTCGACAGGTTCTGAAACAATTTGATGGACCTGTCATAGTCGGAGACATTGACCACACACATGCACTTCCACAGATCCCTTCTTGTCGAGGGCTTCTTATTCTCCCAGTTTGGTCTCTTGAACTGCATGTCAATCTGCTTCTGGGAAATCAATGGCAGCTGTGAATACAATACTTGGCCCTTCTCTAGATTCCTGAACAGGTAGACATGTGGGGCATAGCCCTTGGCTTCCAACCATTTTGCCGTACGAAACCTCGAGGCAGCTGTGTTAACAAGAGATGCTTTAGTCATATGTGCACTGCCTTCTTCCTGGATTATATACACTCCTTGTGATAGTGTTATATGGTCCTATTATCTACCGTGTAGTCCCAAAGCAAGCCCTTCTTTCACTACCAGTGAATAATCCCAACCACAGATAAATCTTCTTCCAGAGGCTCGAATTTATGGCCAACGAAAAATATTGGGAAACACAGTTCGTGCGTCGCGATTGAAATTTTAACCTTCACCAAGACAAGCACAGGTACGAAAAGATCGCTTGACAGCTGAGTCCCGCAGGAACACAGTCCAGAGACCCACTATTGTCTTGCGATCTAGCAGTCACATAGGATATTTCAGTGGCCATCCAGGTAATTAAAGAAATACCAAATCTCATTTCTGGTGCACGAGGGAGAATAATTACAGCGGTACATATTTCCACAAAAATATACTTCATTAAGCCATCAAAAGTCTTAGGCACACCGGTATCGATATTACATAAAGATGAAAATAAATTCTAGTGATGCAAATGTTTATTATATTCCTGTCGGTTTAACAAATTTCCAAAGAGATTTGATTGAGATTCTTGTATCGTTGCATGCAAAGAGTTTCCTCTTAGAGACACGCCCAGACGAGCTCCAGCAGCTGATCAATCTGCAACAGGAAACTCAAGAACAGAGTGATATCGACCAAGATACAAATAAGAATAGTGCGTATCCTAAATTCACACCTGCACAGCTAACATACTTGTTCTGCACACATATCAGAGCCGTGGCAAACCATCCATGCCTTCTTGTTGACCATTATATGCCCAGGCAATTCTTACGGATGGAACCAACCGAAAGACTCATCAGCACAAGTGACAAGTTTCAAAAATTACAAAGCATCTTAAACGTTTTAGTGAACAAGAGAAGTGCCAATGGGGATGAACCTTTGAAGATTGCCCTGATAGCACACAGCATCAAGGAATTAGACCTGCTTGAAGGCTTGATTATTGGGAAGGATTTCAAAATCAAGAGGTTATCCGGTACTTCACTGTATGATGAAAGGCATGATTTTCAACAGAATATGAAAGTGAAGAGCAGACCTAGCAACGGAAACCCACGTGCATATCACCAATCCAAGAGCAACCTGAAGGAATCATCGTATGAAAATTCCAGTAACGACTCCACCCCATCAATACCTGCCCTGGTAAACACAACATTACCAACGTCAGGATCCTCATCTTCCACAACTGCCTCGACCTCAACGTATTCAGGATATCCAAAGGACGATTATGAGTACTCTCTGAAACACAACTATAAAAGGCGTAAGACCGGAAGTAGAAATTGGCTATTCCTCACAACAACCACACATTTAAACCATGAACCGAACTTATTATCACAGTATAGTGTTGACCTAATCCTCAGTTTTGATCCACTGCTATCACCGAAACTACCAGCAATCCAAAATATTAACATGTCGCACTTCCAATATGTCAGTCCACCACCAAACAAGAAGACTATTCACAACTACAAGGTTCCAATACTGAAGTTGCTGCTGGTAAATTCCACTGATCATTACATACTGGAGAATGGACTGGAAGACCAGCATGAGGGTGAGAATGAGTATGATATTTTGAAGTCTGCTATTTCACATTTCTTGAAAACGAGGCATGCCACACCGCCATTTGGAGATAGAAATGTGTACGGGGAGATGATCGATGTGATATTGAATAATGGCATACCAAAAAATGACGGGGATGAAATAGAATTGAGCCAGGTGGGAGAAAATAGCAACTTAGAGTACTTACTACCTCGGCTAACCAAATTCAAGTATTCAAAGAATCATATTGACCTTTGGATGGACGATTTCAGCATCAAATCCTACCAGAAGGAATTGATGAACAAGACAATGATAAGGCTGAATGATATCAATGATACGTTAGTGGCGAATAATACTGCCTTACAGGAAAAGAGGGTTGATGAGACAATGAGACAAAACGAAATAGACGAGTTGAAAGCTGATGTTGGCAAGGCATTCAAGCAAAAACAAGATTTTGAAAAGAACAGGCTCGAGTTAGAGAAAAGATTCGAAAGAATTACTGCCGAATCGCTGAAACTAACGGAGAAGTCTGAAAATTTGAAAAGAGTCCAAGATAGTCTTACTGAGATATACGATCTGCCGATTGACAATGCTTTGTTGGAGTCGAAGATTAAACACTATGAAGATACGATACTGTTGAAGAACGAGAAACTGAATGGACTGGTTAAAAACAATGAAAACTGTGCCCAAAGTAATGACGAATTAAGAAGTAAATATCAACAAGACTCTACACAGGCAGCAAATGATGCTGTGATCATGGAAAGCTTAAAGAAAGAGAACGAAATCTTAAAGAAGGAGAGCGTTGGGCCTATTGGACCAACACTAAACCTACTGGGTTACGAACTATTAGAAAAAAATCTAAGGGACGAGTTAGATTTAGTGAAGAGAAAGAAGAAAACCCTGAAAGGATACATCGACAAGGTCTCAAAGAGTTTTGACTTAAGAAGCGATTCCAACGGAAATGGCAAACGGAATAATAATGGAAGTAACGGAAACGGTAAGAACCACCACCACTATAATCACAAGCACAGTTACGGTTCCGACAATGATAGTAGTGACGGAGGCAGTAACAAGCACCATACCAATGCAGAGGATGCAAACAGTAGAAACTCGTCGAATGGAGGTGCCTCAGGCAGACATAGGAGCACTAGGTCAAACGCCCCTGCATATGTATAAAAACACCTCGTAAGTAGATCTATACACATTTTTCTAAAAGCATTGTTATGGTTGGATTAACTGTTGTGGGAAACACACGCTGCTTTTCGGTGTTGCGTTGCGACTCCGCGTTGTTGTCTGGGCAAACTGGTTTCCGCTAAATGAAGATCCAAGAGGGAGTTATGCCAATCGTTTGCCTTGGGATACCCAATACTGAAATATCAATATAAAAGATAGTACAAGTGTAAACCATTGATATTTGTTGATTGCATCAGTTGAGAAACCAGCAATTGATCTATTATTATAAGATGACGTTTAATGGACTTAACAATAATTCAACAGCAGTAGAGAACTTGGACCTGCTGCTTAGAAACATCCAGGTGTCAACATCCAGGATAGTGCCTCAACATGTATATATCTCACTAGCAACATACGCACAGTCTGCGACCTGGACAACCATATTCAAGGATTACTTATTTATCACATTCGCCTATAAGCTTCTTTCGGTTATTATTTACAATTTCAGGGCATATGGGCTTATTGGCTACCCAAAGCATTTATACCACAATATAGCTCGAGCCTGTGTCCAATACCTGCTCTCAACCCGTTTCTTAAAGGATAAGGTGGAGCAAGAAGTGGTGGCTGCGACAGATTCAATGGAGAAAACTCTAATCAAGGATGACCCATCGATTAGAGACTTTGAGGAACTGCCAACGAGGGGTGTTTCAGAGGAAGAGATCCTGTCACAATTGGACGAACTAGAATCAAAACTACCACACACGGAATGGAAGGAAGGGAAAGTGTCAGGTGCCGTTTACCACGGGGGCTCTGAATTGATCCATCTACAGAGCCAGGCTTTTGAAAAGTACTGTGTTGCAAACCAATTGCACCCAGACGTGTTTCCAGCGGTGCGTAAGATGGAGTCAGAGGTCGTATCAATGGTTCTGAAAATGTTCCATGCGCCTGTGGAAGAGGAAGGAGCATGTGGTACAACCACATCCGGTGGTACCGAATCGCTACTACTGGCCTGCTTGAGTGCTAAGATGCACGCCTTGAAGACCAGAGGTATCAAGGAACCCGAGATGGTGGTTCCTGAGACTATCCATGCTGGGTTTGACAAGGCTGCGTATTACTTTGGGATCAAGATCCACCATGTGAAACTGGACCCTGTGACGTTTAAAGTAGACCTGAACAGAATGGAGAAGTTTATCAACAAGAATACGGTGCTGCTAGCTGGATCCGTGCCTAACTTTCCCCACGGGATTGACGATGATATCCAGGGGATAAGTAGGCTGGCCGAGAAGTACAACATTCCATTACACGTTGACTGCTGCCTGGGCTCCTTCATTGCTGCGTTTATGGACAAGGCTGGATTCAAGGACATTCCTCTATTTGATTTCAGAGTGAAGGGAGTCACATCCATCTCGTGTGATACGCACAAGTATGGGTTTGCACCAAAGGGGTCCTCGATTATCATGTACCGTAACGAAGAACTAAGAAACAACCAGTACTTTGTCGACTCACATTGGCTTGGCGGGTTGTATGGTTCGCCAACACTCGCTGGGTCTAGACCTGGCGCGTTGGTCGTTGGCTGTTGGGCCACCATGGTCAATATTGGTGAAGAGGGGTACATCAAGTCATGCAAGGAAATCATTACAGCTGCGAGAAGGCTAAAGGCGTACATCAGGGAAAACATCCCAGCGCTGAACGTGATCGGCGATCCGAAGTTCTCGGTTGTTGGATTCACATCCAAGAAGCTCGATGTCTACGAACTCTCCGATAGACTATCTAAGCACGGGTGGCACCTTAACACGATGCAAAAGCCTGCTGCATTGCACCTGGCTATAACAAGACTAAGTGTCAGCTCTGTGGACTCATTCTGCGAACTGCTAAGCAACATGGTGGACGAGATGCTGCAGGACACGCATGCCAAGCCCGCCAGCGACGGTACAAGCGCACTCTACGGTGTCGCTGGCAGTGTCAAGACCGCCGGTGTAGCCGACAGACTGATCGTGGGTTTCCTCAATACACTATATAGACTGAAGCCCAGACTCCCATCCCAATCCGAGTGAAAAGAGGGACCTCCATCCTATATACCATATACCTTATCCTATATACCATATACCTTATACTATATACACAACCACCACTAATACCGTATCCAGCTCCGCATACAACGGACGGGTAACAGCGCATGACTTTCCCGGCCGCAAACTTCGCCACCCGCGAGAGAAACGCGGCAAGGGGCTCTGGAGAGCATTCCAGGAGACACACTTTCCACCCCCCAGCAAGTCAATCAGAGGCTGCCCACTCTCCTAGCAGGGAGTACTTCTCACACTGGTCCTCTGCTCCCTGATAAGCATACAATTGCAACCACAAGAAGGATCACCTACGACCCCATTTGCTATTTGACTTTCCGGTTCTGCTGTCATCCGCTTTATATCGTGCTCAGTACAGTGTCCAACCCCCCTTATTTACACTTCGGCACTTATTGACAATACTCCCAACAGTGATTGCACAGCCTAGACCAGTCGAATCTGCCATATCCGAACTAGTAATACCCCAGGAATACACCACCAGAGGCATCTGCAATTGATATCTGGCTTTTACGCTCCTTATCCACCTACCAGCACCTTCTATTCTTTCCACGCATTTTTTTTCGTCCTTCCCGCTCGATTTCGCAGCAAGAAGGAAAAAATAAATCTGTTTCTAAATTTAAATTTGTTTCTCCCCTGGAATATTTAGTATTTGTTATAAATACGTTCCAGATTCACAACAGCTACCGAAGGAAGACAAACACAGACCAGATATATTTTTGTTGAATTGCTAGTATACTACTGTGCTAATCCAAATAGACTATCTAGAAGTTGCATAATATCGTCATTGCCGATCTTCTGTTCATTCATTCCTTAGAGTTCCACAGACGGAATACTTTATTAATACACTCCTTACTAATATAGAGAACCACTACACAAGATCATTATTAGCTTGACCCTATACCCCCTCCCCCCCCAGTTATGTCGAATTCCAATCCCAACTATAACAAGGCCCAGAATAAATCTAACGTCTATGTTACAGCATCAGGCGGTGGCAAAAATGCTCCAAAACAGATCCATGTTGCTCATAGAAGATCACAGAGTGAACTGACAAACCTGATGATCGAACAATTCACCCTACAGAAACAACTGGAAATGGTCCAACAGCAGCAGCAACAGTTATTACAACAACAGCAGCAATTGGCCAAACAAACAGGCCATTATTACTCATCCACAGGCTCAAATAACAACAACAACAACAACAACAATAATAATAATAATAACAACAAGCATGGTGGTAATAACGCGTTCAACCCACCAAATCCCCATTATTCAAGCTCTCCAAACGTCAACCAAAACGGTGGCAACAGAAGTAGAACACATTCAAGAAACAATTCGGGATACTACCAAAACAATAACAACAATGGTAACCCATACGATCAGAACAATCCAAATAATAACAACAATCTGGCACCAAATACACATAGAAAGACTGCCTCTCAGTCCGGTGTATACGGCCACTCAAGAAGACACTCACTAGGTCTGAATGAAGCCAAGAAGGCTGCAGCAGAGGAACAGGCAAAGAGAGTCGCAGTCACTGATCCAAATGCACCTGTTGTTGTTGCTGATAACAAGACCGAGGAAACAATCGTCCCAGACATCTCTGTCTCCTCTGAACAGTCAACCTTTAAATTCCCACCAACTCCTTCACTTCAACAACAACAAATACCACAACTCGGTGAACCAGCTCCAGACAAAGACAACCAGCACTCCAGCTCAAACCTAGCACCAGCTTCGTTTAAATTCCCACCACCATCACAACAGCCTCAGACAACTGCCCAATCCACCGATAACAATGACGACGACTTTATCCAAACCTCCTCGACACACCGTCGTTCAAGGACAAGAAATAACAACAGCAACAACGAGTTTTCACCAGGCATCAATTCAAACTGGAGAAGTCAATCGCAATCGCAGTCACAAATTCAACAGCAGTTGTCCCCATTCCGCCACAACAAATCAGCATCAAGGGACTACAACTCTTTCACTGCTCTAGAACCTCCTCCATTCTTCCAGGGTCACAAGCACCGTACGTCGAACTCATCATTCAACAGTTTCTCCTCCAACAATGGAAACAACGGCAACAACCCTAACCAACGTAAGTCCTTATTTGCACCATACTTACCACAAGCAAACATTCCACAATTAATCGAAGAAGGTAGACTTGTTGCAGGTATCTTGCGTGTTAACAAAAAGAACAGATCCGACGCCTGGGTTTCAACAGACGGATCTTTGGATGCAGACGTCTACATCTGTGGCTCAAAGGACCGTAACAGAGCTCTAGAAGGCGATCTAGTCGCTGTGGAATTGCTAGTCGTTGATGATGTTTGGGATTCCAAGAAGGAAAAAGAAGAAAAGAAGAGAAGAAAGGACGCATCAATGCAGCACGATCTCATTTCTATGAGCAGTGGCGACGATTACCATAATGATGCATCCGCAACATCCCCAGTAGTTACTACTTCATCCCAATCTAACTCAACCAAGAGCGACAGTGATGATCATGTCATATCCACAAGTGGCAACACAACCCTAGTCTCCAGAGGCTCCCACTCCGACAATGCCGATATGCAACAATCACCAACAAAATCAGGAATCAAGAGAAGAGGCTCGTTGAAACAACGTCCAACTCAAAAGAAGAATGATGATGTAGAGGTCGAAGGCCAATCTTTGTTGCTAGTCGAAGAGGAAGAAATTAATGACAAATTCAAACCATTATACGCTGGCCATGTCGTCGCTGTCTTAGATCGTATTCCAGGCCAACTATTCAGCGGTACCTTAGGCTTATTGAGACCATCCCAACAAGCTGCCAACAAGAATAATGATGATGCCAATTCAAATGCTGTTACAAAGCCAGCACATACCCCAAAGATTGCATGGTTCAAGCCTACAGACAAAAAAGTTCCTTTGATTGCAATTCCAACAGAGTTAGCACCAAAGGACTTTGTGGAGAACGCTGATAAATACGCAGATAAATTATTTGTGGCCTCTATTAAGCGTTGGCCAATCACCTCTCTGCACCCATTCGGTATCCTGGTGTCAGAATTGGGCGAAATCAATGACCCAAGTACAGAAATTGACTCTATCTTAAGAGACAGCAATTTCTTGTCAAACGAGTATCTAGATCCAAAAGATCCTACAAAGGAAAAGGCAAGCTTCCAAGCACTACCAATTGCCGAAGAACTTTTAACAAGCAGAAAGGACTTCACTAATACGGATGATTATAACATTATCGCAATTACTGAGAATGGTACCTTATCAGACTTCGCCTTACACATCAAGGAAGATTTCAGCAACGGTACCATTGAACTGGGATGCCACATTGTCGATGTCACGGCGCATATAGAGGCAAACTCATCGTTAGATAGAAGAGCAAGAAAGAGATCGACCAGTGTCTTCATGCCCCAGAAGGTTGTCAACCTACTACCTAAGGCACTAAACGACTCATTATCTTTGCAGCCAGATAGACAGTCCGCAACACTTTCTGTTGTGTACACACTAGACGCAAAAACATTAGGAATACAATCCACATGGATAGGCGAATCTCTAATTGTACCATCCTCACTAAAGACAATCGAACAGGTCGATGAAGAACTAGTGTCATCGTCCGACCTATTCAAGAAGATGGAAAATATCGCACAAACATTCTATGCCGAAAGAATCAACTATCCTGAAGCAACCTTAAAGCCTGCCTTATCATTGTTTGAGAGCATCGACGATGAGAAAGTGAGTGTTGACCTGAACATTTTGAACAGAACTCTAGGATTCTCAGTCATTAATGAAATCCAACGTCAAGTCAACAGCACTGTTGCACAAAAAGTTTACTCGAAACTAGGAGACTCCTCTTTCTTGAGAAGACAAGTGCAACCAAACACGACCAAGATGACGTCCTTCAAGAAGAAAGTTAATAAGTTTGGCTATGATATTGATATTTCATCTGCTGATGCGATCTTCAACTCAATCCTGAAGATTGAAGACAGCGATATTAGAACAGGTGTTGAGATATTATTGTTCAAGACATTATCAAGAGCCAGGTACTTTGTTGCAGGAAAGATTGACCCTGACCAATTCGACCATTATTCGTTAAACTTACCAATTTACACTCACTTCACATGTCCTATGAGAAGATATGCCGACCATGTTGTTCATAGACAATTGAAATCAATCATCAATGATGTTCCATACACTGAAGACATGGACGCTTTAAAGATTACTTCTGAATACTGTAATTTCAAGAAGGATTGTGCATACCAAGCACAGGAACAAGCAATCCATCTACTGCTTTGTAAGACCATCAACGACATGGGTAATTCAACAGGCCAATTATTAACCATGGCGACTGTTCTACAAGTTTACGAATCATCGTTCGATATCTTCATTCCAGAGTTCGGTATTGAAAAGAGAGTCCACGGTGATCAATTGCCACTAATTAAAGCCGAGTTTGATGGTGTCAACAAAGTTCTAGAGTTGTACTGGCAATCTGGAGTTGACAGTGCAACTTTCGTACCACCAGACGAAAAGAATCCAAAATCTTATAGAAGCTCCATTAGAAATAAATTTAAGTCAACGACCGCCGAAATTGCAAACATGGAATACAGTTGCAAGAATGACCACTCATCATTAATAAGTGATAAACTAAGTGAAGAGTTGGCTAAGCTACATTTGGATGAACCCTCTTTGAGATTACCAGAAAGTTCCATTGATGCAGGAAGCACCAACGCATTAGATAACTTTATTGGTACTACAATTACCAGAAAAGAAAATGATAACTGCATCCAAGAGATTCATGAATTACAAAAGATTCCTGTATTGTTAAGAGCAGAGGTTGGTATGGCACTTCCTTGCCTATCGGTTCGTGCATTAAACCCATTTATCAAAAGAGGAGATTAGGGTTTACTTGTTCTAATCATGATTAATGCACATTTTTTATCACATAGTTGTATTGCATTGTTTGTTTAGTTATTTGTTTGGGTTATCAGTTCATGCATTTTTTATCCACTGTCTGCATAATTCGATACAAGCACATTTATTTCATTTCTCTAAAACAAATATAACAACAAAAACATCTTTATATTTTTATACTGTTCATAGTTTAATTAATTTATCTACATATGCCATTAATATATATATATACCGACTACTAGGGAGCATAAAGTTTTGAGGATCTTCTTGTATCGAAGAATTTATTTCATAATATATTGTTAATGTATATGCATTTCGTATTAAATATTTAATCTTTGCTCGTTGAAAGCGTATCTCTCTATAGCAAACCTATATAGATAAACATACTCCTTATTTTTGTTTGTTTATGCCCAGATATTCAGTTTAATTGTACCAGACTGAATTAATATAAACTCATATATAGCTCTAGATAAAAATTTTCTAACCTCATCGCAAAAATTATAAAATTACTGTGAAACATTAAATAAATAAAGATATACCAGACACCATTTAAACAGACGAATATACCCAAACCATACCAGCCACAATCTCACAAGCAATGGCACCACCAAAAGATAAGCCATGCGATGTTTGCCATCAGAACATACACAAATACAAATGTCCTGGATGCTTCAAACTCACCTGTTCACTAGCATGCTCAAAGGCCCACAAATCTCAGAACAACTGTTCAGGAAAGGCATATGATCCTAATAAATACGTCTCTAATGAGGCCATAAAGGATGAGAATGACGAGAATAATGAGAATAATATAATTGTACAAAGAGATTTTAACTTTCTAACCCAAATGAAAAGAGAGGTGGAGCTTCACAAGGTAGACGCATTTATGAAAAACAAGAGGACACTCCAAGTGCACACTTATAACAATAATAATACAAACAATAATAAAAGGCAAAGGTTTAACCCCGTGAAGGAGACAGACACTCCCCAAAAAGTTTTCAGAAGAGGTGTCAATTGCTTGCTCCTACCGAGGGGTATGAGCAGATCATCCATGAACAGGAGTAAATGGGACAAATCGTTAGACCTGTTTGTTTGGTCTATTGAATGGATAGTATGCCCACCTACACCTAAGGGTGAACTAGATAGTGATACTGAACCATTTAGACACATAAGCCATAGGATAAAGGAAACTGATACATTGATTAACGGGATGAGTAATATCGTTTATGATAGAGCTTGTAAGTTGTATGGCATCGAGAACGAGAATGGAGATTTAAAGGATGATATCAGGGAAGGTGAATACACAGAAAAGGATAGAGAAGACTACAAAATCAAACGTACCAATCTTTTAGTGAATAGCGGGCTAAAGTTTTATACGAAATGGTTTCCATACAACACCATGGCTATGATGGATTCTAAAGAGCTTGTAGAGTTGGAATCTATAAATACATGCATCGGGGAACAGTTTAAGAATAGAACCGTTATCGAGTTTCCGACAATATATATTGCTAAAGATGAGAGCGATCTGCCAGATTCCTACAAGGTTATTAAAGAGACGGAGAAGAGTGACAAAGAAAGAGGCATATATAACCAGATGATTAATAATAGATATAATAACCAAGGTGCTACCAATTCCACTGAAGAAACTGTTAATATCCAAGAAGTTGAAGCTGAGGCGGAGACAGATAACACTCCAGAGATCGCATCTTCCAATTTAGTACAATCATACCCTGAACCAGATCAGAATAATATTACAGTTGATGTCAATACTGATAATTGTGAAATTACCCAAGGTATAGCGTCAACTGAAAAACAAGAGGAAGAAGTTGAGAGTGACAATTATGACCCAGCGTCCGCCTTTAGCTAATTGCACAATTCTAACTATTATCATGCTTATATAAATATTCAATTTTTATACTTTTATTTACCTGCATAACATACACATATAGACTTGAGTCAGAATACTACCTACTGCTGTGCTTACCACTTGACTTGATCTTTGTTTGCGATTGGGAATTAGTTGTGGCTGTTCTTTTTGCATTTATGCAAGAAAATTGTAATGGAAAAATCGTGCCGAAATAAAACAAAAAGTAACCTGTAAACTGGAAGGTCATTAATAACACAGTAACACATAATATAATACACCCATCTCGATAAGATATTTCCTGTAGTCATAGAGAAAGGATATACTATACCACAACAGAATACAATATATCAATGTTTGGACAATTAGCAGTTTTCACACCAGGTGGCCAAGTTCTTTATCAGTACAATTGTTTAGGCAAAAAATTTGCTGAATCTCAACTTAACGCCTTCTTAAATCAATTGATTGAGACGATAGATCGGAAGA